>JARHVA010004454.1:1397500-1492500 GCA_037957365.1 Torreya grandis
AGAGTTTCCACCTCATTAACAAACTATCCTAAAATACCTTAATATAGTAGATCTACCAAATATATCATTGTTAGTTTGTCCACCACTTATGAAAAGTCTATCAATAGTGGCATACCTATCCAACTAGAAGCCCTAATGGCCCCCACCATCCCAATCTCTAACCCTCATAGGTAAGGGGTCATGTGCTTGTACACATAACCCATGATGATTTTATTGGTCATGTGTTCATACAATAAAGTATTACACCTAATGAACAACCTTACCTCTATCACAAATCCTCTATCAAGGCCATAACCCTGCATTTACTTGACAAGCCTAGTATCCTAATCACAACCTTGAAAGTGATAATCCACTCTCAAGGTACTTGTGGGATAATTAAACTATTATACATAACACATCCTAGTTTGTTAATAGGTCAAGCAAAGGAATATACTTTATGGGACAATAATACCCATCTACCTAATCCAAAGTATCCCTATTATATATAATTTAGCCAAATCATTAGTAATTAATTTCTCTATAATCCTACGAATCCAATCATACTTAATCACTCTACTTCATCAAATGTAAGACCACATTTAAAACATAATTAAAAATATCCCTAAATACTCTAAATTAATCTTGAAAATTCATCCAAAAGGAATTAGTTACGAGGGTCTAGATGTAAGTCAAACCCCTATTTTTATAAAAGTAATAAATCAAAAACCAATATAGTCAAACATGTAATATAGAATAAATTAAAGATCTTGACCTAGGTATATTTATATTTATAAATTTTTTTAAAAATAAACTAGTATATTATATATTCCTTTTCACAATTTTAATCCTCTAATTATGGTTTTGGTACAAGGTTGTTGCTCTAAAACTTTAATAGATAGCTTATCAATTCATATCTAAGTGTATTTACATGTGCATATTTATCTTTTTCTTTCCTATAATGTGTCATTGCATTCATGTACTTATATAGATAGATATTTAATGTACAAGTTCTTCTAGTGAATATTTTCGTTTCCATATAAAATATTTGATGTAAATTATATAAAACTAAATGAGATCTTGTTTACATGAATAATTGATGGTTGGTACTAAAACTCCTCCCTTTATACAAGTTGAGACAAACATAGGCATTATTTCTACAATATCATCTACATAGGCATTAATACAGGTATATATTAGTTTTTCTAATTTTGAATTATAAAAATAGACTTCTTTTAATAATTTTAGTACATGTGTACTTGGGGAAAATATAACTTGTTTTTATGTGTTATGTATGTAGGGTTTTCCTATGATAGCTAATAGTCCTAGTTAGATCACAATTTGGGGAAACTTCTCATGTTTTATATTAAGGTAAAAATAGGTTTTGAAGGGACCCCGAAACCCTGAAACATAGGGAGAGGGATATAACAATTACGTCGACAGGTGAAACCTAGAACCTGCTTCTCATGTTACTCCAATATTTGAGACACCTATTTAGACATTTAAGCCTGCCATTAACTTTATTGAGCATGAAAAATAGATTGAGAAGGATTGTGAGCTTGTAGTAAGTACACATGTTTAAATGATTTTTTATTATAATTTAAAATTAATTTATTAATAATTTTTTGAATTTATTTCATAATAATTATTGTATTTGAATATGATTATGTTCAAGCTAGCTATGAGTGTAGGACCTATAGTCAGACCTTGGATCAATTTAAGGAATTAGAGGGGTCTCTATCTACTAGTAGGGCATCTAAGGGATAGTCTTATTTGAGGAAGGAAAAGAGAGGGAGGATATTTTATGAATAGGATGTATTACACATGAGATGTACTTTATGTATGCCTATATGTAAATTGATGCATTTTTGGTATTGTACATGTGCATATGGCATTCATCCAACATTAAATACTATGTTGGTAGATGTAATTTTTTGTATGGCTATCACAGCCCTATCTATGTATTATTGACATTGGACATGTATGTGCCTATATCATATGCATATCATGGCTTGATCTATATAATTTATATTTATATTTTATTTCATTTTATGTTATTTTATAGTGTTATTTTGATCTTCTAAATTATTATCTATATTGGATCTCATATTAAATATTGCACGTGAACAAATGAGTATTAAAAAATTATTATTTTTAATGCTATAAATCTAAGATCTTACATATTTTTTTAATTTAAAGTTTGTATTTCATTGTGTTTAGTATAAATGACTAATTACACTCTTATCACTTAGGTCTAATGACCTTCTTCTCTTTGTACCTACTTCTTGTACACTTTTGATGTAAAGCTTTCTCAATAGCTTACAAGTGTTCAGGATCTTGATCAAATGTCTATTTATCTAATCTTGTGTATTCACTTATCTACTACCTCAATAATCCATATCCTAATCATACAACATAATTCCAACTTTTGAACCCCTCTATCTTTTATCTTTTCTTAGATTTCTCTCTTTAGCCTTTGTCTTGGCTTTTAGCCCTATTTTAGGGAAAACCTCCTATTGTATTCCATACATAGACTCTTCAAGGAATAATAATTAGGTTTTTCACAACCATTTTCGATTCCATTACCTCACATAAAATCTTGGGTTAGGTTCCTTTGCAAAGTCTTATACCTCTAGGCTTACTTGACAATCTAATTAGCCTTCCAAATACATAAAGATCTAAGTTTTGACCATTATGGAGACACTTTGACAAAAAAAAAACTATATTTTACCACCCTTTTGGCCAATACTACTTTTAAATTAATTTTGGTCCTCAACTCTTCACTTAAGTTCAACTTTCTTCTTTACCCTCTTTCTCATTAGGTATCTTAGGATAGTTAACTACCTATAGGGTAGTACAATATAGAATATATAAGGTAAAATTATTAAATTAATTTATTCACTTAATATACCATAATACACACTATATTACAATTTTTTTTATTAATTTTTAATGGTTTAATCTCTTTCTATGGTTAAAACCCTAAAATTTAGGGCTTGTAGCAATTGTATAGGTTGAGACTAAAAATAATTGAATTTATGTCCAAAAAATACATTAAATATGATAAAATTCTTATATTATATCTTTATAACATTATTAAAACTTCTTAATTAAATGAATAAGTTATCATAACCCTCAAGGCATTCACAAACAAGAAATCTCAATCATTCAACACTGTATTTTGTATGTTAGAAATAGGGGTATGTAGGGTCTATAGGTTATTAAACATCAAAGGAATATATAACCAACAATAATTTTATAACTAACTTATATAACCATTTTAAACCCTTCTCTATCACTTTTTTAATCAAAGACAAGATTCAATATCAAGATTATAGTACACAAAATTTTGAGTTAGGACTATGGACTTTCAATCAGAAAGAACTATGATAAAGTGAAACTTACAACATCTTATCCATATATATTTTATAAAAATATTAATCTCACTCTTCATATTTATTTCATCTCCACATTCTCCAAATAATTCAAGAGAAGGAAAGATTGAATACTCATACTCTTCACCATCTACCTCAAATGGAATATGAGGTTATAAAACCAAAACTGACCATTAATCCAAAATAGGGTATAAATAGGATTTCTTTGTTCTAAAGTTAAATATGTCAAAGTTTTCAAAGTTTTAAATTTTTTAAAAGTTATCAAATTTTTCAAATTTTTCAAAGATGTCAAAGTTTTCAATAGGTCAATAGATCAATTACTCATTAATTTTCTAGGTCTCTAGTTTAAGTTGTCAAAATTGTCAAAGTTGTGAAAGTTGTAGAATTTTCAAAAGTTTTAAAAATTATCAAAGTTGTCAAAATTTTCAAAATTTTCTAAGTCTTCAAAGTTTTCAATAGGTCAATCGATCAATTACTCATTAAGTTTCTAGGTCTCTAGTTTAAGTTGTCGAAGTTTAAACAGTGGTTGTAAAACTCTAGTTATAATGCTTTGTGGGTGAAAAATGACACCAATAAATTTTTTTTGGGGTGGATGATGTCTAGGACTAGGTTATTGGCCTCCTTTTAGGCTTGATAAACAAATCCACCACCCATTCTGGCCTCAAGAACACCCTTCCTAATACAAGAAAAATGCAATTTTTTAGCCTAAGTTCAAACATGCATAAAAATAAAAATATAATTCATTTATGTAAAAAATTAGATCCTTAAAATACCTCCATAATCCCTCTAATCTCATGTAATATCACTTATGTGGAATATTCAAGATCAATTTGTTAGACAAGTTGTAGTGATAGGTCCAAAAATGTAAGTTTTTGTCAGTGACCAAGCAACTTCTCAAGCTCCAACTGGCATTTATACCTCTAGCACCTCCACCTATGAATATATCACTTTTTTCATGTCCATATATTCAAATTAAATGTTATTTTTTTCACAACATTTAAATCCATTTGAAAGTGCATTATCACTACTGTTCTAAAGAGCGAAAACACTAACAACAAATGTTGTCAAAGTTCAAGTTGTGATTACATAATTCTAGTTCCAATACTTCCAAGGTAAAAAATGATACTAAAAACACATATAAGGGGGAATATAATGTCTAATACCAAGTTATTATACTTATTATTATTCCCAATTGACAAACCCACCACCTATTCTAGCCTTAAGAACACCCTTCCCAATATAAGAAAAATGAAAATTTTTAGCCTAATTTCAAACATGCATAAAAAAAATGGAAGTCATTTTCATGAACCATCAAATCCCTCACATACATACTTAATATATATAATCATACCCTACATAACTTAATTTGAAGCTTTGATATCAATTCATTAGACAAATTATAGTGACGAGTCTAAAAATGCAAGTTTTTATTAGTGAATAAATAACTTCTCAAGATCTAACTAGCATTTCTACCTCTGATACCTCCACCTATGAATATATCACTTTGATCACATAAATTTTATAAAAATACATGTTATTTTTCCACCATGATGTTTAAATCCACCCAAAAGTGCATTTTCACTACCGTTTTAGAGAGCAAAAACACTGATAACAAATGTCAAAGTTAAAGTTGTGGTTACAGAACTCTAGTTCTGATGCTTCCTAGGTGAAAATTGACACCATCAACATGTTTGGGTGTATATAATGTATATTACCAGGTTATTAAACTCCCATCAAGCCTAATCGACAAACCCACCACCCATTTTGGCATCAAGAACACTCTTCATAATACAAGAAAATTGTAATTTTTTAGGTTAAGTTCAAATGTACATAAAACAAAAATTGCAAGTCATTTCCATGAACCATAAAATCCCTCACATGCATTATTAATCACTATAATATCACCCTAGATCACCTATGTGTAATATTCAATATTAATTTGTTAGATAAGTTATAATGACAAGTCTAAAAATGCATGTTTTTGTTAGTGGACAAGCAACTTCTTGAACTTTAATTGGCATTTCTACCTCTGGGAATTCCACATAGAATATATTTCTTTGATAACATCCAAATAGTTAAATTACATGTTATTTTGCTACCATGATATTATAATCCACTTTTAAGTGCATTTTCACTACTGTTTTAGAGAATAAAAACACTGACAATAAATGTTGTCAAAGTTCATGTTGTGGTTGTAGAACTCTAGTTCTAATGCTTCTTGGGTGAAAACTAACACCACCAACATGTATAGGGGGTGGATAAAATCTAGGACCAGGTTCTTGGCCTCCCATCAAGCCCAATCAACAAACCTACCGCCCATTTAAGCCTCAAGTATACCTTTCCCAATACAATAAAAATGTAATTTTTAGCTTAAGTTCAAACATGCATAAAACAAAAATTATAAGTCATTTTCATGAACCATTAGATCCCTCACATACCTATTTAAGACCTATAATCACACCTTAGAGAAAACACACATAAAATCTAATATTTTATTATCTTCAATAATATATAATTCTTTACTAATAGTGCCAACCACATGAAGGTGTAAGCTTATCTCACACCACTAATGTACAAAAAATTGTTAGTAAGCAATTAAAAATGAATTTATATATGTACTACCTAGAAAATAAAAAGTATTTGGTAAAATAGATTACATCTATTTTTGAAAATTCAACATACCTTTGTATTTCAAACTAATGAACCATTAGGATCTGCTCTAACCTTGACAGTATCAAGAATGGCTTCATGATCTAACCCCTAAACTTTTTATAGTTTCTTATTTAATGGCCTCTCATGAAATTTTCATAATTGAATATTAGTTGTAAGAATAAAATTTGAATAGTGTATTATCTTCCTATGCATTTCAAACTCTTCAAACAACCATTGATCTAAATTTTTTTATAGGATATCATCAAAACCAAGTTCTAGTGACTACCACTAACCCAGTGGGATAGTCAATGTTTTCTCCATCTGTAACAGGGGGAGTTAATTTTTTATCTCTCTACACTCCAACACAAATAGTAACCAATGCCTTATTGATTATATTCATATAAAATAACTACAATAACCTTCCCTTTACATCACAAGAAATCATTTTTAGTGACAATATGAAGATATATAAATAATGAGAATAAATTATACATAATAAATAATATTCTACTTGGATGCACTAGATCAAATACATGGTCAAAGTCATCTGATGATGTCATATATATAAGTTTCAATGTTGTTATAAATTGATATGTTTTTATTGGGATTATAGGTTTGGAACTCTAATCATCCACCTACTCTTGTGACTCACACTCATTCCAAATAGAGTCCACACATGCAGAATAGAAAAATGCCAAGTGTCTTGTATGAATAGTCTAAGAACCTTCATTTAAGCTATGAAATGAGTGGTCACTTTAACCTATTAGAGTCATAAAATCCTCATACTTACCAAGTGTTCTTCCTCCATTAACTAGAAATGTCTATGAATAAAGAATTTGGTTGACCACCATGACACATGTTCTCATTACACCATTCAGCGATAGTTTTTACATCTATAAAATTAATACCCTATTCAAATTTCAAATCCTCCCTTGAAATAGATATTTTTACACATGCTTCAACACGGTCATGCTCCCATTTTCCATGGCTAGCCTTAGTGAAACTCTAAATGTATTCTACACCTATGGTAACATGCATCCTTCTCAACCAATAAAACATTTGTACATTTTTGAATTATGATGTGCAATTGTCTAAAAAAATGTAATGTTGATTAAAATTAATGTTCCTCTAACTCAACTGTTCATAGAACTTATAAATTCAACCTTGCACATACTCTAAACACTGTGATCTATCATCACTGATATAGAAATGGTACTCAATATTTTTTTTGTTAGTCTATATTATCAAGTACATGCATGAATTCTATATGGATGAATATGGTAACTTTTGATGAGTTGTAACGCTATGATTGAACTTCCATTTGGGGTTTGAATGTGTAATTCTCTATAAAATCAACTACTGAAACAATCGAACCAAGTGGGAATGTATCCCTGCATATCTTGAAATGTTCATCTAATAATCTAGTATTGTGTGTGTGCCTTACATAGTCATAAACAATCTTCTCCCTAAATTTGACCAAAAAATCTAAAATAGGTATCTTTTTTTTAACAAGCTCACACCTTTTAGATTCTTTACCATATTTTACTTGATAAGTCACTAATTTATATTTTATTAAACCAACTAATTCCTATCCAATTTCACGTGTAATCTCCTCATGGATACATTTTTTAATTTGGAAATGCACCAGAAATACTGTAATTTACATTTAAACATTATTTATTGTAAAATAATTGCCCATCCAGTCTTTTGCATAAGATAGTTGGAATAAATTCCCTAGCTGATTTTTGTGGCAATTTAATGCCACACTCTTGAAAAATGTTAATATTTAAAGTACATTGAATATGGAAAAAAAACATCATAGGGCATTGAAAATTCAACTGCCTACAACAACAAGTGGTGCATGTGTTATTTATTTTAACATAAAATAGTTTTTCCATCTCAAAATATATTTGACAAATAGAAAATTTTGGATGTTTTTCCAAAAAGTTAGAGTACAATTATGTTTGAGTCATATCTAATAAATGTTTTGGATGTAATTAAAGATTATGATAAATAAATTTTCTTTTCACAACATCTCTTACATTAGGCAAAAATAGTATATTGTCTTTCCAAAATTGAGCAAGTAACTCTTTGAGAGTATCAGATAGATTGTTGTCATTTTTTGGTAGTCTACTAGAGAATGCCTAGAGCTCATTGGTATTAGGTTCATTAGTTATTTCACATCTTTCAATTGGTTTCCTTGTTATTTTTATATTTATATTAAGTGTTTGACTTATTTTTAAAACCATTCATTTTTTCACTATTATGTCACTTACTACACAAGTTATAAGTATACATCGAGCCACATTACAATCTTTGGTGCATGATTTTGGGCCTATAGTATGATATGCATCATGTATGTTTTCAAAAATTTCATCATTTTCATCATCCATGTTAGATTTTATTAGTCCTAATGTGTACATTATGGGTCTCATCTTAATCAATTTTATCAATGAAATAAATAATTGACATCTTTGACTATCATACAAATTATGAAAGAAAATATCCCAAATATATTGACCCAGTCTTCTTGAATGGTGATTAGAAATTTTGTTATTCATTGGTTTTTAAATGTTTTCATCAAATTAAATTAATTTATTGTCTTTTCTATGCATAATTCTTAGAGGTGTTGCTAATGGTGGAACAGGGTGTTTCAAAACCGTTATTACTTTCATTGTTTGGAGGTGGGATGACATTAAATTCTTCATAATATATTTCCATGAAATATTTTTTATATTTAATTTCATCATTATTTATTTACATCAAATTTTATTAATTTATGGGGGGTGAAACACTATACATAGACTCATAATCAACAAAATAAAAAACATGGAACTTTGAATGTGAACTTCCAACATTAACTAATTCATTATTTTCAATTTTATTATTATTCATTTCATTATGGTCAATTTCATTATTATTCATTCTATTATGGTCAGATTTATTTAATTGATTATAATCAATTTCATCATTTATTAATTCATTATCATCAATTAGCTCATTATCTATGGCATTTGGTTCATCAAGATTAGGGTTTGTACCTTGTTTACCATGAACTTTTTACATTAGTAGCTTGTGTTTCTCTTTCAAATATTATAATTACTCTTATGTTTTTTCATTTTAAAACTTCTTCTTCCTCTTATAACATGATCTATAACCCATGATAAGGAACAATTGATAACTTTTCAAAGGTGGAGTCAAGTACATAAGTACATAGATAATGTTTATGGGGATACAAGTCTTGATTTGGCATAAAAATAGTTGTTGATAAATGAGCTTATCACTAAAATAATAATAACATGATTGCATTATATAACATGATCATGTTATTAATAACACAATCTTTTTATGTTTTCTACAAGGTCCCAACACATCTAATTCATTGATAAGTTGATATCGATAATAACATGATCATGTTACTTAATAATGAAATCATGTTATTGTTGATATAAGATATGGGGTTTGTAATTAGAAATGAGGAATATGTGTTTCCTATGTTAATAATAACATGGTTAAATTATTAAATAACATGACTATGTTATACTTAATATAGATAAGGGATTAAGGCAAATTATTGTATAGGGTTTATGGATTTGAGATTACAATTTATATTATAGGAATTAGGGATTACAATTAAGGTCCAAAGTGAAGGTGCATGGATACTGGGATGTTTCCCATAGAATGGTTTGGGTTTATGGATACTCACATCACTTCCTATGTTAAATCCCATGGTTTTAAACTGACATAGAGATAGAAGGGAAATGGATCCCTATAATTTGAAATGATGTATGCATTTACTAAAATAGTAGGTAGCACACTTTTATGACATACATGGCATAAAAATGTTTCTGGTAATGTTTCCCAAAGTGAATTAAATTGAATATCACTTATAGTTTAAATTTATATAGTGGCCAACCAATATGTTTCCTAAAATGCATTAAATGCCATGGTATTACTTTTGAAGTCATTTTTTCTTCTCCTAATACTTGGAGAAAGAATCTCTAAGCACACTGAAGCCCCAAAAAATAATATTAAGTCATTAATAATAAAATGTGTTTTTGGGTTACCATTATACCTTGTATGTCATCAGAAATATTGAGTGAATTAGTCAAATAGGGTACTCATCCATGTGATTTAGGCCAAACTACACCCTATGATCTTAATTCTTAGTCTAGAAATGATGTTAATTTTGGATAAAATGATTGGTTCAAGGTTTAAAAAGTTTATATTTGTGGTTAGAGTTTATGTATTAATAAATTTTAGGATTAGAAAATAGGGTATAGGTTTTAAGGTATATTTATATAATTATGTAGGTAATTGGGGCAAATTTGGGAGCCTTGAACCTATATCTATGATTATAGAGTGTGAATTTAGGATTAATTATCCCCCACATCATCATATATTGAGCCTACAAAGTCAATTGTGGTAATGAGTGATGTAAATTTAACCAAGTTCATTGATTCTTACTACACACACACACACACACACATAAAGGATGTTAATTGGGGCTAAATTTATTGGTTTAGGGTTTAAGGTCTAAAATTTAAAAGGTTTTGGGTTTAAGGCTTATGGATTAGGGTTTAATTTAAATGGTATAGGGTTTGGGGTTAAATTTAAATGGTATAATCTAACTTAGGGTTTAAGATATCAGATATAAGGTCCAATCACTAAGGTGATTAAAGAACATTTGAGTTGATTATGACACTTATTTATGATTTGATTACCTTCATGGTTGCATTTACAATAAAATTACGGTCAATTATGCTATTTACATGTTGAATACATGTTATACAATCAATTGAGCCATACATTTGGTTTATGAGATCAATTTTGCCTAGATCACATAGGGAATTATACAAATTGGTCCTAATTATATAAATTCATGATATAATATTGTTATTTTTATTTTTCCCCAAATCATATCTTGTTATTGAATACCCTTAAATTGGCCTTAAATAAAACCTTGATTAAGAGAATCAACTAGCTTTCCTCCTCTTTGGTTAATTAGGTTGAAGGGGATTGAAATAACCCTAATTTATTGAATAGATGCATATCTAGATTAGTACTCCAAAGGCTTTAGCCATAGGTTTAAAAAGTTCATAAATTATGACATCTCATGATAAAATTAGTTATATAATAAGGCATGTATGTTATAGGCATGTATTGGGAATTATGGCATAGGGATTACAATTTAAATGTTTTATAGATTAATAGGGATTAGGGCATAGGGTTTAGGTTTAAGGACCTGTATATTATTATTTATCACTAGATATGCCATGTGTTCAAATTAGATTCTTACTACAAATGATATTAATTAGGACTAAATAGAATTTGGTAAATACCTAAAAAGTAAATGGTTTACAATTTAGGGTTATGGATAATGGATTCTATATTTTAATGTATATTCATGGTTTAGAGAACATAGGGTCAATCATTAAAATAATCAAGGATAATTTGAATCACTTGGACCTATTTGCAACTATAGAATGTTTTTTTGGGTTGTCATTATACCGTGGATGTCATGTAAATTGAGTAAATTAGTCAAATGGGTTAATCAATCATGTGATTTAGGCTAAATTAATCCCTATAAACTTAATTCTTAGTTTAAATGATGTTAATTTGGGCTAAAATGATTGGTTCAAGCTTTAAAGAGTTTATATTTATAGTAAATAGAGTTTAGGTATTAGGAACTTTAGGGATTAGGGCTTAGGGTAGAGGTTTTAAGGTATATAAGGTACAATCTTGATGGTGATTAGGGTAAATTTTAGCTCCTTGAACATAGATATATGAGTAAAGAGTGTGAATTTGGGATCAATTATCTAACACATCATCATAACTTGAGCCTACAAAGTCAATTTTGGTAATGAGTGATGTAATTTTAACAAGTTTATCCCTATGAACCTATTTCTTACTATATATAAAGGATTTTAATTGTGGATAAATTGATCTCAAGGGCCTTTTGAGCCTTAATGTAAGGAATTTTATCTCTATGATATCAATTGGGGATCCAAATTCTCACCATTTAAAAAAAAAGTATTTTTTCAATTTGATATGCAATTCAATCTAAAAGAGCTATGTGTAAGGAATTACATTTATATATAATGGAAATTAGGGCTTACTTGGCCTTGATTGCATACCAAAATAAACCAATCAAGTATTTGGTTCTAGATGGTACATAATTGGGTCCAATCGAGGCTTTCCCAAGTAATTATGTCAGCATAATTTTAATTAGGGCCTTAATTACACACCTTATTCAAATAATTGAGTGTTATGATGAATCTGATATGAAATCATGACCAATTGAACACTCTATAAGGAATTATAGATCCATATTTAATAATAATCGATATTTTGATTATGTAACAAATTCAACTAAAATAATATTTGGTTCAATATGTTCTATGAAATTTAGTCCAAACAAGCCTTGTGTAAGAAATTTCATCCTTATACTATCAATAAGGGGATCTGTTGGTCCCAAATACATAACATATTAAATCAACCAAGTATTTAGATTAATTGAATATGTAATTATGTCCAACAAAGGCTTGTGAAAGTAACTAAATACAACTAATTTCAATTACAAATTCATTGGCCTCAATTGTAAACTTTATCTAGCTAATCATGCATTTGGTTTTATATTATATACATAATTGGGGCCAACTAAGCCACATAAAAGTAATTTTTTTGATATAATGTTCCAATTGGGTTCCATTAGCCCTGATTTCACACCATATTGTACCAATTAAGTATTTAGGTTCAATATGATATGCAATCAGGGCCACTCAATCCCTAAGCATGGAATTACATCCATCTAATGTCATTTGGGGAGTTAATTAAACCATGTTAAATAAATTGATAGTTTTTTCAATACTATACAAAATTGAGGACAACTATGTCCTATGTAATTAACTATTTCTACCTATAATATCAATTGAGGCATTTTCACCCCATGTAATGAATTGTGCCCATCCAATTTGTCTATTATGAATATTTTTCCCTAATTGCATGTCACATTTAACTAATCAAGTATTTTCTTTAGTATAATCTTTATAATTAAGATTAATTGGTCCCCATTCAAGGAATTCATTAAATATAATGTTAATTAAGGATTTGATAGCATAGGTCATATTATTGTATAAGCTTAATCTGAAACTAATATTTGATCTTAAGAATATTAGGCCTAATGGCTCTTATTTAGGTTTTATGATGTTGATAATATGTAATGTGATTGCATTAAAAAAATTATTAATAATGTGATTGCATTATTTATTCAATCATGGTATTTGAATTCGAATTCAATTCACATGCCTTTTGGCTTAGGAATGGCTTAGATTCTCAGGACAAAGGCTTGAACTATCACTGTACTTCTAAGTTTGAAAAGTATGAAAATAAACAATAAATTTTAACTTTTATTGCCAAATAGACTAATAATTTCAATGTGAAAATTAAAAAAACTTGATATTGTCATGACAAGTATGCACTCCTCTTTCTAAAAAAATTATTCTTTTATTTTTAGACTAATTTAAGGTTTAAAACTATATTTATTTACAACTATGCCTTTTTTAGGCTACTACATGCCACAAACATACATGATTATACATGTTCAAGTAATTTGTGTTTTGTTGATCAAAGTGAAAAATAAATTATATGGTGATGTAGTATGCTTAATTCTATAGACATTCAAAAAATAGTTTATTTTCATTTTTCTAGGTAGTTAGGCCTGACTCACAAATGAATATCCATTTCTTTATCAGTTTTTAGGATTTATTTACTTGCAAAATTCTTTAAAAAAATTATTCATTGAAAAAATACAAAAAAAATAGAGTTCTTCAAATTTTATATTTTTGACCTAGTTATACTTAACCATTTTCTTTTAAGATTGTTGTTTTGGAGACTAAACTCAAAATTATACATTTCATGTTTCTACACCATCTTCAAATTTGGAGTGTAGATATCTCAAATTATCTATAAAAGTTCAAATTTATGAAATTTTAGAAAAATCATGTCCATATATAGGCCAATTTTTATCCCCCAAATTTGTGCACTTACCCTCGTATAATAACAAGAACTAGTTTATACCAACTACAATTTATCAAGGAACTACAATCCCTTATTTATTAAGAATACAATTCCACAAGGTGCTACAACACGTATCTAGCTTAGCAACCACAACAACTAGACTTTTTGCAAGTTTCACCTTACAAGGATGCTACAAATGCCTTGATGTTTAACAACCACAATAACACCTATGAATAAAACATATCCTAAACACTGATTTCCTACCAATAAGATCGAGATATAAAGTATATCATATATCATCAACTCTGCACACTCAATGCATCCAAAGCCACCTTTTGGATCACTCTTCACTCCTCAATAACAACTCCATCACCACATTAATAACATGACCAAATGGTCATATACATAGTACTCAACTTGATATACTAATCAACTCATCTATTAGGCACTATCCCTCTCCTTCTCTCAACAAATCTCACATTCACACTCCTCTTTCACATCTAGAAACCATCTCTTTTGGTTTCACTATATATAGAGCCTGCATGAATATCAACATATTGGTCAACCATTAGACATTACTTAACCATTAAAGCTTCTAACATATGAATCCATAACTCAATATCATCATCAAAAGGTCAACCATAGCATCCATGGGTCACCCTTAAGTATCTATACCTTTCTAATAGGCCCTTATAGACCTCATAGGTGTCATGGAGACCTATTCAAACATTTAGCACTCCATCAAGAAAGAGAAAAAACATGACCACTTTAAAATACATAGATAAACTCTAAATTACCCCTTTAACATTCTCAAATGCTTGTAGTCATCATTATACTCTTCTGTGCAAGCTCAATCAACTCAAACAATATCCTTGTTCATAAGGACACCATGAATGAACACATAGTCAACTTATTAAGATTTGTTCATAATAAATATTTATTTTTAAAGATTTTAAATACCACATATATCATCCAAAAGGAGTTACAACATATTTTAATAGACAATTCATCATGAGACATCCAAACAAGATCTAACAAGCTTCTCGGGTCACGTTTAGAACATAGTCAATCACACAGTCAATTTTGGATTTCAATATATTTGTTTGTACATAAATTTAAACCTCCTAATCACATTCTCTAGATGCACCATGGAGTCCACTTCAACTTTTATTTTTTCTTCATCTTCAAATTCATCCTGAATCAAAATTTATGACACACACATTGAGCATTGGTTTTTATTTCATTAATTTTCATATGCCAATGGTCATAGTTAAACCTTGGACACTATGCTATCATCTCATGTCCTCAATACTTATATTAATCACACACTATCAAACTTATTGTAATTATCTCAACTTTTATATTTTTAAGCCTCTATCACTTTGACCTATTGACTTTAATATGCATCATTGATCTTGATTAGTATAAACACCCACTCACCATTGATCTTCTAAAGAAGCTTGGTCTTTACCTCTACTTAACGTTAAACATTGAACACTTGTCCCCAACTCACTACTTCTTAACACCTTGGAACAAACACACTCCATTGATATTTTTTTAATAAGGTCATTCTTTACCTAGTTTAAGCATTTAACACTTTGACCCATTTGACTTACTATGCACCATAGATCTAGATGTATGAACTCTAGTGAACCATTTGATATCCATCTAGGCTTGATCTTTGACATTATTCAAAAAAGACTAGGTTGGTGACCATTTCAATCTATCTAAAAGGAAAAAAACTCATATATATATATATATATATATAACCTCACTCACTCACATGTTCTCAAATTTAAACCATAAAAACTAGGTAAAATATTGAACAAACCCATATGACCATCTCCTCCTGAAACATTCACACTTGCGAGATATACCATCACCAAACTACTTACTTGGATCTTTCTTGTACTTATAATATTAACATATTTGAGCTCAAATTCATTTTATGCCATTGATCTTGGATGTGATAAAACATGGACCATTAGATATTCTTTATAAATTTTGATAAGTGTTGAAACTTAGAGCACTTATATCTAAGGGACCAAATTTGCACCCACATATCTTTTACTATGCTAAATTGCATGATCTAAAATTTAGACCATATGATCTCCTCACATTTTAGAATCCAAACATATATAAATTTTCTCCTATAACCCTTAGATGTGTGATATATAATGACATAAAAATACCTCCTTAGATTTATCTGTCATGAAACCAATTATGCCTAGATGAACATAATTAAGAATCGGATGAATTATATTCATGCACACAAGAACTCCAATCATCCTTAACCTTTTATAAGACCCCTTGCACATTATAAAATCACCATACAAATCCATAAACATCTCTAACCATGCTAAAATTGAATATCAACAATCCTCCTTCAAGCATACTAGGACAAACACATTGTACACTTTGTCATTATCACTTAGACAATTAAGGCACTTCATCCACTCACCTTGACACCTCCATGACATCACCATGACATAATTTACAAATCTCCAAAAATTATTTCCTTTGACTCCTAACTATGGGTTTTTATGACTTTTGATTACAAATAAGTTATATTAGACATTACTTAGTGATACATACTCAACCCTACGTAGTATGTCAACTCACAAGAATTTAGTATTCATTAAAAATCATAGATCCCCTTATTTTTTTCCATACCTTTCGATCTTATTTTGTCATTTTTTATATCAATATTAACCTTAGCTTAGACCCTTCCATCCACTGTATATTACATTTTAGAATCATTAGTTTATGTGTTAGATATATGTCATATCCAAATGATCCAAGGTAAATAACCATTATGCTCACTACTATTCTACCATGTGGTTATTTATAAAATTGAATAACCACAACTCATGCCTTGGAGTGATTTTCATCAGTCTTAAAATGAGAGGGTGCTTCCATTTAAGGATGTTTGTCTCACATAAAACCACATCAATATGGACAAGTTTAGAAATTATAATAAATATAAATATACATTCCAATTTGAAAACATTATTGATATAAAAACAAGGGTGGTAGTGCACATAGTTAGCTCAAAGTTGTGTGAGGTTTTCTAGTAGGATAACATCAACAAATAATATCAATACTTAGTTCATTATATAGGTGAGGATAATTTTTAATTTAATATTTCAAACTATTTTTATGATGAGATAATAGAGAGTACATAATAAACTCATAAATTTTTTGACATGTATAGATGGGGTACCATATTAATTATCTTCATGATTGATGAGATATACATTCTTGATGGTTATAATAAATATATTTAAGCTCACCCATTATGGGATAAATTTCTTGTATAAAGATATCAAAACCATTTCCACACCTACCCCTATAAAAGTAACTATAAAATTAAGATTTGAATGTGGGTTGAAAACATTATTTTAGATTTTAGCACAGAGTGTTGCTTCTAAGAACCTTGTCAAAAGCATGCAAAGACTGTGTATGGTTTTTCATGAAGATACACCATTCACTAAATAAGATCCACCTTGAGAATGAAAACATGTCTAGATGGCTCAAGATTCCATACAAATTACATAAATTCTAATTTGAAAGTGTTATTAAAATAATACATAAAGAGGTGAGGAATAAGGTAAATGCCATAGAAATTAATAACACTATTGACTCTCAAATCACTAGTTAGATATCCAAAGAATGTTCCATCTAGTTATGATAAATATTTAGATAGTAACTCAATTATGATTAATCCCTATAAAATTAAAAATATGGATAATTTTTTTTGTAATATTTCATATGATTTAATCCAAATAATAAGAAAATTAGTGCACTCTAAGATCAATAAGAGAAAGATAAAGTAAAAAATAAGGGGCCACATAGGGGAATCCTTGAGTCAAGATAATAATGGATAAGGGGATGGATCTAAAAGTCCCCTACATTATAAATAAATATAAAGTAATACAATCATACAAACCACACACCAAAGCATCATCTAGTGGCATAACCAAAAAATTATAAGGTAATAAATAAACCATGTACACATAGTCATAATTAGAACATTTAGAATACACACCTTTGGATGAAGATGATGTGTCACTTTCTAAGAGATTATGGGTTGAGATGAAAAATGCTACATAAAAAAATATTCCTTATAAAACATTTATTCCACCACCACCTAAGTAACCATTCCCTCACCAAAGTATCCCACACCACCTTATTATGCACCAAAAAAATATCACTACCTCCGACTTCCTCTCGACACCCCATGCCATCTCTCCCAAATCAGTCCACCCAATATTGTAACTTATATTTCCATCATATCAACATCCTCTTAATACAAAAAATAGAGGTATAAAATACTAAATACAATAATACACTCCATCCCAAGCCAAATAATATAAGCATAGAACATCCAAATTATAGGGTTTAACCATCATTTCATTAAATTTGAACATATTCCAATTAATATTAAATCCTAAAAATGTCTTTACTAAATTTTATAGTATCAAATATCACAATTCTATATTACTATCATTAGATTCCATTTTAGTGGTTTTTAGTATTAAATATCATATATTTTAAATTACATTTTGAAGGTTATTACAATTCAGTGTTAAACAACTACAATCTAAAATTTAATTTTTTGAATCAATTTAATTTTTTTTTAAAACATGGAAGTAATTAAAATTTTATTTTGATGTAATTCTTGAATTTTTTTAATCAATTCAAAGTTTTTGCAAATTATGGTAGCATTTAATTTTTTTATTAAGGTTAAAACTAGGTTTTTTAAACTATGGACCCGAACCTATAAAAGGAACAAGTAGATTAGGCCATAAAGGGCAAGCTAAAAAATAGTGTCTATTAAATATGAAAAAAATACAAGATCAAACAAAAATAAATAGGAGAATAACCCAAGAAAAACCAAAAAACAACTAAGTATTATGGTTTCTAAGGCCTCTTCCCAACTTCTAATACTTCTTTTTAGGTCCAATTCCATCAATTGAAACATTTGGGGAGACAATATAATATATTTATCAAACTCACTAAAATTTTGAAGTTATTATGATGAGTGACCAACTCCTTTCTACATATTGATATATAGAGTTCTAAGAGTCAAGACTAGTAATGTTATCTTTCATCGATGTCTTTCTAACCTCTACTAGAGATTTCACATTCTCCTTAAGTCTTACATTTTATCATTATAGGATAAAAACCCTATCCCTAAACCTCTTTAACTAGGATGCTATCATTTTTTTATCATCCAAAAGATTCTATTAGGACACCAAATCCATAAGAGACTTCATTTATTCCTTTTTGGTGGTGAGTTAATGCATAAACCACCTAAGCATGTATTCTTAAGGATGAAATTCCTCCTATATACTATCAACTTTAATCTACCTAGAAATTAACTTGGCCACTCCATTAAAATCTACAATTAACCATTTTTCCCAAATGGATGACCTATGAGTGAATTTCTCATCTTCTTCTACATTGTCCTTAAAATATTCAAAACCAAATATAAATTTCCATTTATTATTGGACTATAAATCATAAATATTCAATAAATGTTAAAAGAATCTAAGACCCCATATCATAGTTAAGGCTTATTCCCAATGATTGGTTTGAGTTCCCATGCTTTCTAAATATGTTACAATGAAATTACCTATGTCATCCCTAAAAATACCCCCACCTCTTAAAACACCTAGGTTCCCTTTTGAGGCCCCATCGATGTTTACCTTCACCCATCTTGGAGAGGGGGCCCTCCATTTAAATATTTCCCTTGATTTGATTTTGGAAGAAAAAATGCTTCCAAATTTCACCTAAATCTACCAAAGGGATGCAATCCTTGCTTCTTCTTAATTCATTCCTTTGGATTTACTAGTAGGGATAATTTTTAGGTTTTTCATAATACTAACTTGTATTTTATTAGCCTCAATTATACTAAAAATTTATTTATCCATGAAGATATTATTTTTTATTCCTTCCAAAGACCCTAAATGATATGCATATGTGAAAACTTCCAAATGTTTTTAATCATATCATTCTTATATAGAGGGATCCAAGTCATTCATGCTTCTAGAATAGTTTGAGGTTAAACTTAAGTAATCAAGAATTTCTCAAAAGAGAAAATCCATAACTCAATTTAATATGAGCACCCTAAAATCAGATGTGCAATTTATTCACTCTCATTTTTTTTAAAGAGGACATATATTTATTAAACACATCCTTCTTCTCCTTAAGTTGTCAATATTTAAAATCTTGTTCTGAATAAAGATCCATAAGAAAATATTAATCTTAGGGATCAATTTCTTGTTCCAAACTCTAGACCAAGGAATATCTTCCCTATGATCTTAAAAGATCAACATATAACTAGATTTGATGTTATAAGAACCATCAAAGGAATCCTTAAAATTAAAATCATCAACCTTGAGTAGTTAAGGAATAGAATGGTGTTAAGGATAGCCTAAAGGTCCTATAATAAATTGCTCCCTTTAGTAGATTGATAAGCACCAAATAACACTTTTTATCTCATACTACCATCTTTAATTTCCATATAATCATATACTTTTTTCACCTACAAGAGCATTATATTTTTAACCTAATCTATGACCACTATTCCAAAGAGATTAGAGGTTTGTCTAAAAAACATATATCCTCCTAGAATTTGACCTACTATCCATTACCAATATTCTATTTTATCCCCTCTAAAATGAGTCATTTTTTAGAAATCATAAAATTCTAGAAAGAAGATCCTCTAGAAAATTAATCCTCGGCCAAGAATGTCATTAATAGTCTAGATCCCAAGTGTTTAGCCTATAAGATTCTAGACCAAAAGGTGTTACCAATGATGAATCTCCATACCAATTTGGTAATAAGTTCCATATTGACCCACTTAATTATTCTTAGGGAAAGCCCTCCAAATTTCTTTAGAGAACATATTTTATCCAATGTAACCAAAGAGAATTAATTCTTTTCCATAGTACCAAACTAAATATCTTTCTTTGAATCTTTTCCATCCTTTCCATAATTATCCTTGTAATTTTAAACATAAAAATCAAATATAGAGGATTTTTTTGTAAGAAAAATAATAAAAACTAATTTCCCTACTAGATAAATAAGTTTAAATTTCCATCGAGCCAACTTTTTTTGAATTCTATTTAGAAGAGGGTTCAAATCCACCACTAAGATTTGTTTACTGCTCTTAGGAATTATAAGATAATATATGGTTAACTATTTTATCTAGAAACATAATATAACCACTATTATGAACTACCTATCTAATGGATTATTTAAAAAATATAGAAAAATCTTCTCAAAATTGAATTTTTGATGAGAGGTAGCTTCATAAGACAATATCACCCTTTTAAATTCTTTTGCTTCCCACATCGACACTTTAGCCTTTAAAATAGTGTCATCCATGAATTATTGGTGAATATTAGGTTCTAAATTATGGATAGATCTAAAACACTTTAGCTCACATTCTTTGAGGGATGCCAAAAGAGTTCTATGGAGAGAATATACCATTATAATGAAGAAGAAATGGGAAATTGGGACACCCTGCCTAATACCTCTTTTACTACTAAAGTAGTGAGTAGGGACTCTATTCAGAAGGATAAAAACATAGTAGTATAAATGCCAGCTTTGTTAAGACCCATAAATCTAACCTCAAAATCAAATTGGATCATAACCTTATCCATAAAATTCTAATCCAACCTGTTATATGCTTTATTCATATCTAGATTCAAAATTATACCTTTTTTATTATTTTTATCCTTGTAATGACTTTTTTCATGGATAACTATAATATTGTCTTAAATTTGTCTTCCTAGAATAAATCTACTTTTCTAAGAACTAATTATTTTATCTATGAATGGTTTAATTATCAATGAAAGTACTTTTCTAATGATTTTATATGTAGAATTATAAAGGATAATAGGTTTAAATTCTAATAGATTGGTAGGTCCCTCCTTTTTTAGAATCAAAAAATTAAAGGTGTTATTTACCTCTTTCATAATCTAACCTATGGAAAGAAACTCTTTAAAAACATCCACCACATATTTATTAATGATTTCTCAAAAATATGAAATAAAGCAATGGGGTACCCATCTAGACCTAGTGTCTTGTCCTTGTTCATGAGAAAAACTATAAATCTAACTTCATCCACTAAGGTAAGATTAACAAGACTTAAATTATCTTCATGATAAATAAGATGTTAGATTTCATGGAGTAATTTTTACTACTTTATAAAATTACTTCTCATATTTTCATCAAATAAATTTTTAAAATAAGAAATACTTTTCTTTTTTAATAAATTTCTTATTTGAGCAAAGGGCCCCATCTACAATTATAATGTGTCTGATACAATTATGACCTTGATGCTTCAAGGTTGTCATATGAAATAAATTAGTTTTATTATCCCCATCCTTAAACCAAATAGTGTGATATTTATACCTCTAAAGACTTTCCTCCTTAGCATCCACCTCATCATAATCACAAAGCAATTTTTTTTCCTTAAAACTAGTATGAAGATCAAATCCATTGGTAGTTGTGGTTTCCTCCAGCCTAGGTAACTCTTCCCTCAATTCCTTTTTCTAAATGAAAACATTTCCAAACACTTATTTATTCTAAACCCTTGTATTATTTTTAACTAATTTCATTTTGGAGACCAATCTAAACATAGTTGAGCCATCAATAAAAGTATCCCACCATTTAGTAAATTGATCCTTAATTTCTAGGTGATAAAACCACATATGTTCCATATAAAAAGGGCTCTTTTATTTTTTTGATTTAGATTCAATAATGAATTCCAAAGGATTGTATTCTAACCCACTCCTTTGAAGTGAATAAATAATCAATTATTTTTTAGAGAACCATTCAATATAAACCAAAACATTATTAATTTTAACTTCGATGAGATTCTCACCCATCTACATATTATTTCAAGTAAAAGGAGGTCCTATTAGATAAACATCAATAAGACTAAAGTAAACTAAGAAGGAGGAAAGGTTTTCCATACTATCGATCATAACTTAATTTCCTCCCTTTTTCCCATGGAAATAGAGGAGTATTAAAATATCTAGCAAGCACCTATAACATCTCCTTAAAAGTTTATCTAAAATTAGATAACTCCTCCTATAAGATTATTATAGAAACAAGAGAGTTAAAGGAATATATATTTTAAAATATCCACATAAAATCATCATCTTTATTTGTAAAATTAATATCTAAATGATACCTAGATTTGAATAAGAGATGAACTTTAATTAACTTAACATTCCAAAATGTAATTATTCTACCAGAAGCACCAATGGAGTTCACACATTATCCTTTATCATCTTTACACAACAAATTTTTCTTTTCATCAAAGATTTTCTAATCTAACTTCATCTCTTGAATATCCAAAACATTCATGATTATGACTAAATCTAAAATATCTAAAAACAATATGCTTATGGGAACTGTTCATACCTATGATGTTTCACAAAAGGATTTTCATCTAATACTTGGTAGCATTAAATATTTTATTTTAATGTAAATTATTCAAAATTGGCCATGATAAATTATAACACATTTATCACAATTTTTTATTTATTATTTCCTTGTGTATAGGTGAAATAAAAATATCACACACACACACACACACACACACACACACACACACACACACACACACACACACACACACACACACACACACACACACACACACACACACACACACACACACACACACACACACACACACACACACACACACACACACACACACACACACATACATTTACCTATAAGTATAGGCAAAATATAGAAAATGTCTATGCAAAATTTAGTGTGATTAATTAATCATGCACATATCTTTGTAACATTTAGTACATAAAATTTATAAAAATATGTGTAATAATTTAGACATTTAAATTATCATATGTATAATAATTACAACATCTAAAAAATTTAAAATAGTTTACATAATATAGTGGACATATTGATTTTTTATAACATAAATATAATTATCATAAATAATTCACTTATTAAACACTCAACACAATCTATTAAATACTTGTCTTACATTTACGACATCTTATATGTATATAAATATCAGCCATAATCCATGTAACAAGTTATTGTCTTCATAAAAATAATTATTAATGTATTTATGATGATATTATTATCCTTATCATTACAAATATATTTAGTAAGATTCATCAATTAACATTATATTTAATTGATTTTATAGACTCATGCCACATTCCCAAACTAACTCTAGTTATTTGAAAAATATTATAGGATTTCCAAAACCTTTATAGTCATCTCGAAGAATTGATTCACATTATTATTGGGTATATATAATTTTTTTCAATGTTTTTTTATTAAGAAATGGGATCACTAAATCATTTACATTTTTTGAATTAGCCAAAGTCCATATACCTATTTTTGAGAATACATAAACATTTATGCAATAAATCCTGAAAGTTTAGTTGAAGGAAGTAGTATTTTGTTTTGATCTCAATATCCCTTGTTATGTTAATATTATTTGTAGAGACCTATTTTTTTATGAATTTCATGAATTAAAATACCAATCAAATTTGATCAGTGTGATTTTTAATCTACAAACAATTTTTTTTTTAATTTAGAGCCATTGAGATCAACTCCACACAAATATAAAAGAATAATTTCATTAGATTAATTATATGAATATCCAAGAGTAGTTCCATTAAAATATATTTTTTAACCAAATTAACTTTTTTATATATCTTATTTTAATAAATACAGAACAATATGCTATTCTAGCAAACAAAAAGTAATAGGTTGCTACAAAAATATTTCCATAAAAGTTTTTTAAAATAGAATAAATAATAATAATTAGATATAATACAATGATATATGAAGTTATATTTAAATACAAATTTGATAAAAAATCACTTGTTAATATAGGTTAATTTATCAATTTAAAAAGCAAAATTATAATTTCATATAGTAAATATAATCTAAAACAATGTAAGATAACTCATATTTTATTTTTATATCTTTCTTTAATGTAAATAAACTTAATCATAATCACTAATAGTTTTCTTATATGTTACCAAAGAGTGATGCATATTTGTGTGTAGCCCCACATTATCTAACCATGCATATAAGTGTGTGAATTTTCCATCAAATTTCTAGGTCACTGTGGTCTTCTCTTTATGATCTAGGTTTACCTTGATTTGTATAGTTGGTTAATAAATTTTATGTGAACCTGTATATTATTTTTCATGTTCTATGTTGATTATATGTTATGTTGTGGCCTTGGTTGATAGAATACAAGTATACTTTTATTTTTCATTTTATCATGTACACACACAAATATGTTTTTCTAGGATATTTTTCTTTGATTAGATGGTATATTGTCCATAGATAATGTATAAATGAGTTTATAGATACTATAAATCTTGATAAAATTGTAAATTTATTATTTCATTAGTTGTTTTCATGAAAGGTAAAATTATTACATCCCTTTGAAGAGGTCATGAGTTACATAACATTGATCTAACTAGTTGATCAACACTAGATCTATTAATAGATCAATATTGGTATTTAGAATGTGCATAGTGATAACATTCAATTCTAATCTTGAAATATTTTTTATTGAATAAAAATTTAAATATATGAATTTATAGAAGACTCACTCTTTTTAAAATCCTTTTCACCCTATTTTAAATAAGTCTTTTCTCATGTTGAGTGTTTTAATTCATATAACTATGATATTAAAGTATCTATTTCCATGTTGGCTAAATTTTACCTCCTTGTGAAATTAATATTATTTCATGAAATGTTAATTTTACAAATTCTTTATCCATATTTAAGTGGTGAGCAATATATGAAGTAAATCCATATTGATAATTTTTTTTGAATATGATCACAATCCCATTATAAATATTTTATATATTTTCTACACCACATTTTAGAATCTATATAAGGTTGTATTTTCTAACCAAATGAATAAAAACAATCCATTTTGTGTTGGTATAATGAATCATGCCACCCTTTATATATAATTCCACCTCTACCTCCATTTGAATTATTTGAAATGAATGCTTAGAGTTATTTATATATTCCACTTGAACACCATTAAAATTATTAGAAATACATTTCATAATTAATATAATTATATTATATTGACATGGCTTTGATATTAAATAAAACAACTATAGCTCATTGTGGAAGTTATTCAGATAATAGATCTATATAAACCACTCTTAATCTCTTCTTTCCTAGTCAATTGAACCATTTATGAATGGAATATCTCTATATGATGTGTGACAAATTAGATCCATTGTTTCCTACAAAAAATAATTAATTTTTGAAGTTCAATAAAACACATAATAATACAATTTTTAACAAATATTGAGATAAATTAGCTTATCATGATAAATATGTTTCAGTGAACTCTATAAAGTAAAACTAATTACTAAACATATATCATACACTTTTTACCTAAGTAAAATAAAAACTAATTAAAATATAGATAAAATATTTATTAGGTCTACTAAAAACTAAATTCAAGAATAAATTTGAATAAAAAATTATTGAAGGATGATGTATGTAAATAAACTAGGTCTACCAACTAATCGTAGTGGATGAAGGATCTATATTCTTGAATAAAAAGATTAACACTTATTTTTAGTATGAATATAATGGTTCACATTTAGAGTGGATCATCGTTATCTCTAATATATATCTCAATATGGATTCATTTTTTATATAAAACTTAGGTGTTATATCTAATAACAATGAAATTCAATAATGCAAGTCATTTCTAGTATATTAAAAATAGAATGAATGAGGCCTATTTGTACTATACCTATAATGATTCACATTTACAGTGAATATACACCCACTCTATGATATATATGAATATGGATTAATTTTTAATATGAAAAAATATCTAAAAGCAAATAAACTTATTATTTTTACTATATAGGCATAGTGAAATTAGGTTAATTGGTAATTATTTTCACTATGACCAAAATGGTTGGCATTTAGAGTGGGAAACCACCAACTATAAAATACTTATCATGATGGATTTATTTTGAATATAAATCTCAAGAGGTGTGTCTAACAATAAGGAAAGATTAGAATTCATATAATACATTTCAAACTTAGTGAAAATAGGATAAGTTAGATTGTTTCTACTATGCCTTCAATGGTTTTCATTTAGAATGGGTGGATGCCCATTAATAAATAGTTTTAAATATGGATTCATTTATAATATGCACCTAATTTCTTAGGTATATCAATAATGAAATTTAAAAACACATATAATTGACAAATTTTTCCACTATATCTATAATGGTTCACATTTACAATGGGTAGCCTCCACTATGCTAACATTATCACGTCAAATTCATTTTGAATAGAAACCTATATCACACAAAAAACTAGTTAAAAAATACATGTATTCCATTTTTAATTATATTTATTATACATTTATAAATTAAATATTTCTTAGGATGGATTCATTTTGAATATAAAACTTAGGTGTTATGTCTAACAATAACAAAATTTAATAATGCATGTAAGCCATTTTAGGTATAGTCCAACTAGGATGAGTAATATTATTTTAATCATGGTTGAAATGGTTCTCATTTTATAGTGTGTCCACCCAATATTAGATTTTTTTTTGGGATGATTTTTAAAATAAATCTTAGGTGTTAGTTTAATGTCAAATAAATTCAAAAACACATTTAAGTGACACTTATTTTCACTATACCTACACCCACATTTGCAGTGGGAGGCCATCCACTCTATGTAATTTATTAGGTTGAATTCATTTTGAATACAAAACCTATATCTTACAACAAAATAATTCAAAATAACATGTAAGGATTTTCAAGTATCATGTAAATAGGGAAAGTAGGATTTTTTTTCACTATCCCTATAATGCTTCTCATTTAGAGTAGGTGGCTACCCACTCTAAGACATTTTTAAAGGATGGATTCATTTTTAATATATAATTGTGTGTTATGTTTAACAACAAATAAATTCATCATAAATTTTAATCCATTTCATCCACCATGCAAATATGATAAGTATGATTATTTTTACTATTCATATAATGGTTCTTATTTAGAGTGGGTGGCCACCCACTCTACGAGTTTTGTTAGGATGGATACATTTATAATATAAAAATTATTTATTAACATAAGTATAAAAAGTTTTACTTTTTACCATTACACCTACGATGTTCCAAATTTATAGTGGGAATAATAACAAAGTAATTCAAGAAGTTAACTATTGCAAAGATAGTGTAAATATGTCAAGTGAAACTTATTGTCACTATGTTTTCAATGGTTCTTATTTAGTATTGACATAAAATCTTAAAATATTTACTGTTAATAATAGTGTACATGTATTTTTTACATCCAATTTAAACTTAACAATATTAAATTATAATAATAGTTTAATAAGATTCTAATTGTGTGTGTGTGTGTGTGTGTGTGTGTGTGTGTGTGTGTGTGTGTGTGTGTGTGTGTGTGTGTGTGTGATTTATATAAATGATATTATTTTACAATGAATTGAACTCATAATAATAGTGATCATGAAATTATTACATTTGTTGTCGAATCTTACAATATAACACATAATGTAATAATAGTTCAGATAATCATATATTTAAAAATTATAATAAATTATAACAAGGCTCATGTAATTATTAGATTTAAAATTAAATATTATAATATAACACATTGAATTTTATATTTCACATAATATCCTACTTAAAAATTGCAATAAATTTTAATTATTTAAAATAATCTTAGTTTGCAATATTGTGAGCTTGTAACAATAGTGCATAAATATTTCTAATATTCAATATAAAATTTATAATGTATAATTATGATTTTAGTTAAAACTATGTTATTACAAGATCCTATAATAAATTTAAATTATTTAAAATAATATTAGTTTACATTAAATATTTTAAATAAATTATTGTATGAATTTAATTTTATAAAAAAATGTTTAATAATAACATGGTACAATAATATGTTATGTTTACTTTTATTAACATTTAATAATGATGAGCATGTAATTATTAAACTCAATATAAAATATTACAATATTAAATTTGCTAATCAAAGTTCATAAAATATTATGCTAAACAAATGTAAAAAATTATTATTATATAAACTATTATTAATTTACATTTAAATTTGAAAAAAAAAGTCAAAACTAGGTTTTACTATTAGTTTATGAATTTAATAAAATAAATTAACTTAAATAATAAAATGTTATAATAATACTTAATAATTTAAAGAAGTTTATTAATTTTTAATTTAGTGGGAGTAGGGAGATGATCAAATGGGGATTGTTAGGGAATATCGAGAGAAGTAATGGGTTGTAAGGCTCCATGTGAGGAAAATACATGGAAAAATCATTTTCTAAATGAGTGTTGGTGGGTTAACTGACTATTATGGAAATGATATGAAGAATCAGTGGCTCTACATTAAATAAATACAATAAATTAAATGGAAACATTCAATGAAGGAAATTTTAAACTTGGTGAAAGGTGGGAAGTTGATCTAAAGTAGGAAATAAGGGTTACTCAAATGGTTTTGGGGGGATTCAGTAGGTGGTAAGAAAAGATCAGATAGATTATAAATTGGGACTAGTTTCAATGGGTTTGATCAAAAGGGGATTATCAGGGAATCTCAAGAGAGGGAACTAGCTTGCAAGGCTCCATGTGAAGGAGATACACAAACAATTCCTTCTCTGACCAAGTGTTTATGGGCTGACCAAATGTTTAGGAAAAGATAGGAAGACTCAGTGGCAATTGAGTTTTCACTAAACCCTAAAATAGAGGATAACAAGGGCTTTTTAGATATCATATTTTTTTCATTTATAAAGCTAACTCTAGAATCAAAAAATCACTTTTAGCTAGATTTAATAGATTCAAGATAAATATTGATAAGTTTCAGGAATGAACTAATTGTAAGTGGATGCTTAAGGATAGTTGGAGGTTTTTTCTATGGTAAAAAATATTCATAATATCTTTCATCAATTTATAAGACTATGTTAGGACACTACTATAAGTCCCATGGTCCATGGGAAAATCCTACCTTTTCCTCAAGAAGTGGAAACCAAGTTTTAATCTCAATAATGACTCAATGGAAGAACTCCCAATCTGGGTCTCTTTCCTAGGGATCCACTTGGAATTATGCCATGAAGAGTTCATCATGGGTATTTTCATGGCCATTAGAAAACACAATGTCTTGGATTCAATTACTAAATAAGCAAACCTTTCATAAGGTCAATTGTTCTTCAGTCTAAATATGGGAAGTGAAGGTAGGACATTGAGTGTGAAAAGGAGGATGGAAAATTCATTAAGTGTAACCTACTAGTCATGAGGCTAAATATTTCCTAAATAATAAAGTGACAAAATATCCTGCTAAACCCCATTTTGAGACTAAGCAATCCATTATTCTTAAGTGGAGGAATATTGTATATTCAACCCCTATTGAGATTGGGAATGAAAATTATTTATCTTTCCATGTATAACAATAAATTGAATATTTACTGATGGAAAAAGGTATATCCTCTAAATAATACAATGTTAATTACTATCCCAAGGAGGCCAAGCCAAAGTGGGAAGCCCCTAATCTATTTATAGTATTGTTTGGGGAGAGTAAGGCACATGTAAACTATCCTAGGTTGAAGAGTTAGAAGGTAATATTTTCACCCAAGATTAAATATGTTAATAGATATAAAATTAATTTATAAATGAGAGGCTAGAATATACAACCTTTCCAAAACTATTTCATAAGGATGTCTCTCTAATCCCTCTCAAGGAGAAGGAGGGTTCATCTCTAAAGAAGAAGTTTTTAAAAGAAAGGGAAAGGAACACATCATTATAAGGCACTCCTAAATCCAACTAAGATGGAGTCTTCTTCTCCATCTGAACTTAAACCTTATGTAGTGGGAATAACCCTAATTTATTAATTTCATTCAAGGATTAAGGAGAAGAATCATGAGGTGTTGGCATCTAGGATGGAGGCTTCCACTTCCCTAGGAAAACCCCATAAGAATAACAAAAAAATCCTATGTTTATGTTCTAGTTGAGGAGATTAAATAACTCAATGAGGAGGAGTGGATCCAAGTTATAAGTGTGAGGGATGGAAAAAAGGTGGAATTTACAGATGCAACCAAAATAAAAGTGGGGGGTGGTAAGCAACAAAATTAAAAATATTAAAAAGGATAAAGAGGTAGGAAGAGAATCTCAACAAAATTTGAAATAAGGCAAGTTATTTCAAACTTTTAAAAAATAAAGCTCACTAAGTGGGAAACAAAGAAAGGGATGAATAATATTAGTAGTGTAGATAATATTTCTATAACTAACATTGGTAATAAAAGTTTTGATATTACACTTGGAATTAAGGGGATATGTTTTTTTATTAAAAGGGACGAGGAGAGGATTTTTAAGTTATCCTCTTATGTGGAATCTTAGGTTGGTGGGGTGCTAGGTGGTTCTTCAACTATGGGGGAGAACCAAAATTCACAAGAAAAATAATTTTAGGAAGGGAATATGCCCAAGATGAGGGTTATTTAATATTAGGTAATTAAGGCTTTTATCAATCTCATAGGTGACATGGGGTCAATCAAATTTGGTGTTAGGGGTGAATAAATTATTGGGTGGTGAATCAAAGGAAAATGGGGAAGTAATTTCAAAATTATGATGGAAGCATTAATATCCTCACTAATTAATAATAAATATGGTATTGGAAGCCATTTTTGTAATCATTATCATAAATCTATATTAAATCATTTTTTGTTATGTATCTTCTTGCTCATCTATGGGAGTTGATTTTAGTTGTGGGAAGGAACACATTTTAATATAAAATGGTAATCATAGTTTTATATGGGAAGAAAGATGATAGATTAGTTAGGAACATGAATATTAACACCAAGCATGTGAATTGGGTTATCATATTTTTTCCCATTTTGAGTTATTCAAACATTGAGACTGGAATAGTTCCATATATGGGAAGAAAGGTGATATTGATCATGTTGAAGTAGTATCTTGTGAGGATGTTAATAACAATCCTATGGTTTAGAACATCATAACCAAAGGTGGGCTTACTCAAATTATGGAATTCACAGTGGGCCATGATCACATTATTTTGGTGGACTTCACCCAATATTTGAATAATATGGTTATATGAATGATCAGGGTTATTATAAAAGTGTTAGAGGAAAGTATAAAAAAATCCAAAGGAATGGACTCCAAGGTCCTCAAGGTTTTTAAGCACAAAAAAATTAAATTTGATCTAGGTAAATAGTAAATTCATCTTTCTTTTGACCAAAGAAAGAATAATTTTGAGTTACATTCACAAAAAGCTTGTGGTTATAGGTAATACAAAAATCAAAATATACATAAAGTTGTAGAGTATACATTAAGAAACCTATAAATTAGATTGCATAAGTTCTGAAGGCACTTAAAAACCTTGATACACTATTACCTTAGCTTATTGATTTTTAATTCAAGACTACAATTGATTCATTCCTCATAGTTTGAGATATACATGGTTGGATAAGATTTAACATAAAGAAATTTGAGTTTGTTGAAGGTTTTAGATAATGGTTCATAAGTAAAGTACTGATCATTATCCACAATATTTATTTAGATCATGGATTGATAAGACAAGGTAAATAGTTAATTTAGGGGGCATGTACCTAAGGGATGGTAGGTGAAAATAATGGGGATACTTAAAATATATGACCACTCATAATACTAAGTTTAAATGGTTGGGGTGTTATATAAGATGTAGGGGGATAAAAAATTAAGTACCGATTATAAGTTAATTATGTAAGAAGTAAATATTAATAAGATAAATTATATTATTTAAGAGAAAATTTTGAATGAAGAGATAATACAAAAGTTTGAAGATGAATAAATTAAGTCCAAAAGTAGGGAAAAGATACAAATAAAAGAGATAGAAGAAATAATATTAAGAACAATTTAGATAATTAATGAAAATAATTTGGCCTCTACTAGTGGAAGTCCTCACATTTGAATTCTAGATATTATACCTTTAACACAAGTAGATGAGTTAGTATTCACACCATAGGAAGGTGCAAATGAGGCTAGTGACAAAATTATAATAAAGGATATCTTATATCATACACTATAAAAATTCATGAGTGACATGAAGCAAGGATTTTAATATTTAGTATCAATACTTTGAACAACTAAAATATTCAAAATCTTTGGCATTAAAAGACCAATCGGTGGAGAGTAGTTTGACTTACAACAGGAAAGGTCTAGAGAAAAATAGAATAAAATATAATGAGAATATTAATAAAATAGAATATTTTAGTTATATAAAGAACCAAGGGAATAAATTTTATAATTTTAAGGAATTCCAAAAAGAAGTAATTAAGAGGAAATCTATAGATATAATATAGAGGAGTTAATAAAGGTAGAAAATAATATTGACCTTTAGGAGAAAAGTGATTAAAAAATAAATGTTAGTAGTCATACTAGAGATATACAAAATAAATATGAGGAAGCTAAATTATTATGAGAGAGATTAGTTAACTAACACATTTAAGAATAAAATTAGTTGTAGATATAATATAATTAAGAGGATTTGTGAAGTGACACAACCCCACTAAACCCAACCACAAGAGGATTCGAAAGGAAATGAAAACTTTGGAGCAATTGGCATCCCTTATGTTTCTTCAAAATCAATGAAAACATCCATCCATTATATGAAGAGAAATATATATTAGAGAATAATTAATAGATAAATATATATATTTTTAGTGAAGATATTTATAATATAAGATATATTTATAGGAGAGATGTCAATAATAGACTTGATAATGATATACCTTCAAAAACATATGGAAGAGAAATTAGGGAATCCATTTTTAGATGATGGCATTATAAAGAACTTATTCTTGAAGAGAAAATATAAAAAGTGGTAATCATCATAATATTAAATTTTAGATAAATTAAAATGTCTCAAATAAGGATTTGGATTATTTTTTCCTTCTTTTTAGTAAGAATGCAATTAGGTACAGTAAGGCAAGGTGCAAGTCACCAAAGCCTATCAAGAAAGTTTTTTTTTTTTAATATCATCAAGATTGGATCTATTTTTAGATATCCCTAACTCCACATTTTTATAATTCCATAATTCCTTGAACCCTTACCATATTCATAGTACATTTTATAGGGCAAATCTATAGAATTCTTTCATAACCAGGGTTTTCATCTAATAAATCAACTTTCTTTGAAGGATTTTATTGTAATTGAAGAAGTGGTGGGGAAGATTGGGATGGGTTTCGATAAATATGAAATATTTTATTACCTATTTTAATCATCCATTAAAGTTTAAAAATTAAATCCGTATTTGGAATAAGTTTCCTTTAGGGATGTCTCTATATCCTTCTCTATTGATCTTCCAACTTTTGTCCTTAAGGAGGAACAAATCATTAAGGTAGAAAAATAATTTGGGAATAAATATTCTATTTTTATTATTTAATATAATTTTATTACCTATAAATATTTATATTTTTTTTCCCATGAGCTATAGTCAAACATTTAATTTCTAATTTTCATAGCTTGCAAATGGATTATTTGTTATGATTTTCAACTTGGAAGAGGATAGGAATAATGTGTAGGAAAATGGTCCATGGTTTGTTGGAATGCACATGATTTTTATTTGTCAATGGAACCATTTTTTACCCCTCTTTATCATCTATTTCCAAAGCTCCTATTTAGGTTTGTCTCTGCAATCTATCATTGGTGACGAGAAATTCTAGTTTGATTGAACATCTTGTTGAGGTCTTAGGAGACTTTATTTGTATTGATAAAAAAATCAAAAGTTTAGCCTAGAATATTCTCATGGGTGTGTGTGATTATTTACCCATACAAACCTATTTTTCACTCCATTAATATATCATCATCAAGAGGTTCCTATACTCAATTCATTAATTTTGAGGGGATGTCATTCAAGTGTTTCACATGCAACTAGTTTGGTCACAAAGTTATGAAGTATAGTAAGAAGAATAATTCTAGGAATATTTATGTCCATGTATAGAAATAGTTTAAAAAGGATCTAGGTCATTCTCATTCCTCTTCTCCTCCTATTACTCCCCACCTTAGTATGGGTAAATTTAATGTTTAATAGAGTAAGGTCACCAATTTTGAGGTTGTTTTAGGATTGGCTATGGATGCGTATATGAATATGAAATAGCCTTAGATTGATTTTTTATCTATGATTCATGATCACTATGGATTGGAGGTTCTGGTCAAGTTGTCTCCACCCATTATGGTGGAATTTTTTACTCTCTTGAGGATAATTGTTAAGCATGGTTACATGGAGACTCAATGGGTTTTATTTTATGAAAATACAAAATAAGGGGATATAGAATCCCATGAGTATAAAAGTATTAGATATATATTAGATGATGTTTTTTTTGGTTCATTATAAGATGTGGTGAGTAAAGAAGTGTTCATCATATCCTAGTCAAATTTTTTGATTTCAAAACTGAATTGTGACACCAAAAAGAGTAGGGTAAGGAAGACAAAATCCAAATGATTATATATAGATACGATGAACTTGTTAGATTTTGTCTCCCAGTGGACCATAAAGTCCCTTCTTTCTTACATGGGAAGGAGGGTAGTGGTGTAGCATCTATGATATTGTTTTAATTATAGTATAGATAATGTCTTCCCTTAGTTAATTCTTATTAATAGCTTTGTTGATTCATTAATTATCAATGTATTTAAGATATTTAGGGTGTATTTTAAATAAGATTTATTATTATGGATCCTTGAGTAATTTTTTGAGTTTCTCAAAATTTATTGTTGTTTTTTTGTTCTCTCTTTCATTTTTATTGTTTGTGGTACCCTCTAACCTTAAATATCTATCAAAAAATAATAGAAGATAAATTTTAATAAATCAAGCAGAAGTGTTAGGAAGAAGATACTTTAAAGATAAGTTAAATAGAGATATGAGATGTAACCAAAATTTGATTAAATAATAAAAGATAAACAATTTTTGTAAATATTATTACAAGAGAAATTACATCAAATAATATGATTAATCATGGTAACAATATTATTAGTATTACTCATATACAACCGAATAAAACTCAAATGACACAAAATAGGATTAAGTTTCCATAATTTGGAAAGGATACAAAGGATGTGTAAGAAAATTTATTTATGTTAGACCCATATTGTATGAGTCAAAATATTATTTATGAGAGGGTGATTCTATTTGAATTCATTTGAACACTAAGTGATGATGCACATAAATGGTATATGAAAATGTATTCTAGACATGCAACTACATGGGTTGACATACAAAAGGCCTTTAATGGATAATTTAATTATCTTGACATTCTGACTAAAAGTGTCAGTATGATAGAACTAATATAAAAGTAAAAATAAATATTAAAAGACTATGACTAAAGTTTCAAATCATTAATGCAGAAACTAGAAGAACTACGGAAATAAAAATAAAGAATTGAATGGCTTATTTAAAGTTTTATCCCATGCCTATGATTTAATATGGATGGGAAAAAAATTTAATACATTTGAAGAAACACTATAGATGGCATCATGGATATAAGTTTAGTTATGGATATGTGACACCACTACGTCATTAAAAGAAAACATAGAAAGACTAAAATTATAATTAAAATAAATCAAGCTAAAACAAGAATTATATATGAAAGGTGATGAGTTTGGATCATCATAAAAAAATAATAACCCACTTCAATCAATAATATGGTGCACCACTTATTGTGTGGAATGGAACTTTAGGATAAAATTCCCCCATAATGGCATAATTAAAAGAGTGGCAGCTATAATATCAACATAGACACTAGTGGTAATGTCTCATCACATTCAATAAATGATATATGGTGGCATGATGTACTACAAAATATATTGAGTATATGATCAACATCCTCAAAACTTATTCCCTATTATGGAAGTGGATCCTCCTATGAATCAATTGATGTATTACCTAAATTGTGGGTAGTTTAATCACTATAATCATACCTACCCTACCATAGAATCATTAGAAGATGTATAAGATACTAATCATATAATAACATAAATAGTTTAATAAATTAAACCACAAAAATAACCTATAAGTGACCCCAATATACTGCATCCTAACCAAAAATACCAAACACCTATTAAAATTCAATATATTTGATCCCAAAACACCCAACCATAGTATTACAACAAAAACCAAGGAGGGTGTAGGGGAGGTGGCTAGGGAGGATATTTATAAAATTATAAAATGTTAGGAATATTGATAGAAACTATACATACACAACATTTTTATTATCTTTACCACTTAAAAACACTTTATATCTTTTAGGAAACCATCAATCTTCAATCTCTCTGAGTGCATGCCTTAAAGGGTGTACTAGGAAAGGGGTGGGTAGATCATTGGTGTTTCACAAGATTTTTGTGGATTTGTATCATTCCTACCATTTTTATAGCTTACTTATAGTGTATATCCATTTACCTCCTATGATGCCTCCTTTAAATCCTATAATCTTGGAATATGGCTAAGTTTGAAATCTAATAGGACCCTCTAAAATCTATAATTTTCATTATATCTCCTAGACGTCTGAAACCACTCTCAAGCATCCTAAAAGTATAAATATAGAATATAACTTAAATAATAAGAAACTATATGTATAAATGTCAAATTATAATTAAATATTTATTTTATATTTATATTACTTATTTTTATCCCTTGCCTAAACTAAAAACCTTATATTACCATCTACAGGACTAAGTTGGCATGACTGAATCTATTATGATATTTTATTAGTTTAAATATAGATTCAATTGGTCCAAACCTATATCCTAATTGTTAAGATCACATTATGTGTCTAGGTTAACTCTTTCCTACCTATATTGAGATCTACCTTATTTTTATCAATTAATGATACAAAGTTTATTGGGCCAACTATGGCAGTTAAAATTTTAGAAAGGTTTAGGGTTAGATTTAGTTATATATACACATCAATTTCCACCATTTATTAGATAAAAAGAGAATAATAATAATAATAATAATAATAATAATAATAATATATTTCATATCTTCTTATCCACCATTTTACTTGAGGATCAAAAATTAGGGTTTTAATGCTTTCTTTGGAGATACAATCTTGTCTTATGGAGAAGAATTTTGGATGCATATAAAACTTGTGTAGCCTAGAGTTGAATTATATTTTTTATCCTTACATACCACAACAACCTCTTTCAAAACACCTTGGCCAAGGTAGAGATCTAGGCTCGATAGGTTCATCTTCAAAGGTAAGTATTCCTAACTTTGTTCCTCATTTGTAAGGGTAGATAGATTTGCATTTATATTTATTTATCATGTGTTAGAATTTACTATACATTGACATGAGTATAGATATTGTATGCATGATTAATTTTTATGTTTATTACCCCCACTTTGTGCCACAAGCTTTTGTGAGCACTAGATTAGACTTTACTTATCATTTACATTGTAAATATGAAAACATAAGACCTAACTAGGATTATTGCATGGTGTTGATTGACTATAGAATTTGGAACCTTTATAGTGATATTATAATGGTAATTTATCCCTTGTTTAGGTCTATTAGATCCATATTTCTCATTAACCTAATTATCTAATGTATTAAAAATTGGAAATGTAAGTAGGATTTATTTTTTTTGAGTTAGCATTGATTAATATATTAGTTGCATTTCCCTTTGTATATAGAAATTGCATTGAGAAGTCATACATGGAGTGTTGATTGTATCACAAAAAGGGAACACATGACTCATTCTCATTCCCTAAATTTTCACAATTATATAAGAATGGAAGAAATAAGACTAAACAATTAGCAAAATATCCTCCAAAAAAGGGGTAAAACATTTGATAAATTTACCAAAATGACATGGTACAAAATAGTAATGTAATCAAGTTAACCATGAGGTAGGAGATGATAAAAATTTATATGAATAATAAGTAACATAAAAACATGCATCTATTTCTAATAGAATCAAATAATTTTAGGACACCATAAAATAACATAAATTGTTGGACAAAGTCATTAATGTATGAAGGATTGTCATTGATGTCAAATTCTACTATGTATTAATGACAAAGGTGTTGAGTTGAACAAAAATGTCTTTTTGTAGAGCCCCATGGAGTTGTGTGTGTATTTTGAATGACTATCATTTGCAAGTATCTCTTTGTGTTCTATGTTCTAAGTCATAAGGATACCTACAACAAATGTTACAAATGCATAAGGTTGTGTGTGCAAATGTTTCCATACTTGGTCAATTTTTCACCTTTGTATTTGTCTGAGGAATTATTTCAGAGAAAGTGACTCAGGCAATTCCTTTGGGAAAATGGTTTAGACTTTGTCAAAAAAATTGTCAGCAATAAAGTTTTTGAAGGAAATGAGTGTTATTTGGAATTATTTTAGAGAAAGTGGTTCGGTGATTTCTTTCAAAAAAATTGGATAAATATTTATTTGAAAAATATGAAGGGTAAGTGGACCATTAAAAAGTTATGAAAGGATTTTTGAAAAAAATCCTAAAGGGTACTTTGTAAAAAGTCTGAATGGCAAGTGCACCATTCAAAAGTTCTGAAGGGATCATTACAAAAATGATGAAGGGTAAGTGGATCATTAAAATATTCTAAAGGGATATTTTCAAAAGTCTGAAGGGTACTTTACAAAAGTTTAAAAGGGCATATGAACCAAACAAAGTTTCTAAAAGGACATTTTGAGAATCACCAAAAGGTACATTGTAAAATGCCAAAAGAGAAAGACACTCGGTATTTTTTAGGGAAATAGGCTTGAAGCCCCTTAGATGAAAAGGACCCAAATAAAAATCTCAAGGGATAATTTTTCTAAGGCAAGTGGACGTTTACAAAATCCCTAAGTGTATGTTGCCAAACTTCTAAAGGGCACTTTTAGAAGAAGGGAATTGATGAATTCTTTTAGAGAATTTATATAAGGCAAGTGTAAATTTATAAAATACCAAAGGTTATGTTATAGAAGTTATGAAGGACACTTTTGAGAGAAGGGCATAGATGAATTATTTCAAAAAAATTGTCTAGGGCAAGTGGACAATTACAAAATTTATGATGGATCCTTTTGGATGGAATGGTCTCTTACAAAGTTTCCAAAGGATATTTCAAAAGAAAAATAAGTCACTTTCAACATTGATAAAGGATAAGTGTGGATTCTTGTAGGGAATTTTCAAAATGTTCAAGGGTCAAGGTATGTTAACAATTGAGAATGTCTTAAGAGATCAAAGGGTCAAAATCAATACATGAATGCCAAAGAAAATAATATGAAGTCAACACGTTGAATTTTAGTTACCAAGCCAATATAAATATCATGCATGTTCAAGAGATCAAATGGCACATGGAGCCAAGATGGAAAGATCGATGGACTCATTTCAAAGTTGGAACAAAAAACAAATGCAAAACTATTGAAGTGAGTTAGTTTCAAGAATCTAATGAGGTGGTTGAAGGATATAAACAACAATGGTTGAATTGAAATGATTATTCTATTTTTTTGATTGTGGAAATTGATGTGACAAGAGCATAATTTAACGAGGCTCAGAGAATTGAATTCAAATAGTCATATGCTTGGATTGAGAAGAGACAATAAATGAATGCAAAATGTATAAAAAAGAGACTCATTTAAGTTTTTAATGATGCAAAATTCCAAAGTGACAAAGAGTAGGGAAGAAAAATATTTATTTTTCATTTTTGGAATGATAGGAGTTGAGAGGAGTTGAGCCATAGAGATAGAAATATGAGACTCATCTAAGCATATAAGAGTGATGGTCAAATTGGAGAATATGAAAGTGTCAAATAGATAAATTTAGACACATAGAAAGGGTGTAGGAATAGTGAAGCTCACACAAGAATGTGTTGAATGAGAAATCAGTAGTTTCAAATTAGACATGCAATAAACTACAAAGACTTGGATTTTTTTTTGAATTTGATTCATGAATTTGAAGTGTAAATGTATGATTGTTTGGTGACGTCAAATTAAGCTAGGTTAGTGCTTAGTATAGGGAGTGGGTGATTTATTATATTTGGATCTCTTAAAATAGGTGATTGGTGTCTCCTTGGGATGGGTGTCCTTAAATATAACTAGTGAGGTTCAATCAGTGAGATAAAATTTGTGAGGCTAGATTAGAATAGTAACATTCTCAACATGGTTTTTCCCTTTGGGTTTCCATGTATAAAATTGGTGTTGTGTTATGATTTTGTGCATGTGATTTATTTCATTTAATTATTTAAGATTTCATATGTTTGAAATTCATCTTGAAAGTTGTAAAAAAATCATTTTTGATAGCTACTAATTCACCCCCCACGTCTCAGTAGCTAGGTGTGTTTAATAATTGGTATCAAAGCATTGGGTTCCAAAAGAGAAGCTTAATTAGCTCAAGTTGATCTTGGAGTCTAAACATAAAATGGCCAATCATGAAGGAACTTCATCAAATAAGGCACCTTTGTTTGATGAGTCTAACTATGCCTTTTGGAGCATAAGGATGGAAGCATATTTGACCTCCTTAGGGTTTGATATATAAATGTCTATTGAGAATGGATACACACCCCATATTTTTCTCCTACTGATTAGGTAGTGAATAAGGCATGCGAAAACAATGCCAAAACAAAGAATGATATTCTTTTTGGATTGTCAAATAATGAGTTTGTCAAAGTCATGCATTATCAAAGTGTAAAGGACATATGGGTCAAATTAAAGAGCATATATGAAGGATATTATAGATTAAAACAAGCCAAGCTTCAAACTCATAAGGGACAGTTTGAGAGCCTCAAGATGAGTGAAGAAGGGAAGATTGTAGACTACCTCCTTAGGGTAGATGAGATTGTAAATGAAATCAAAGGACTTAGAGAGATAATAGATGAATCAATCATTGTCAAAAAGGTTTCAAGATCTTTGACAACAAAATTTGATTCTAACATTTCTACCATTGAAGAAGCAAGAGATCTGAATAAGCTCATAGCAGATGAGTTATGTGGAACTTTCACTGCATATTAGATGAGGCTAGGATATGTAGATTCATCCAAGAGAGAAGTTACTTTCAAAGTTTATAAGAATGAAGAAGAAGAAGAATATCCTAATTTAAAATCTAAGGAGGTTGATTATGTAAAGGCCAATTTCATCAAAAAATTGAAGGGTTTAGTCAAATACAAAGGTAAGTTAGCCTTAAAATGTTTTAATTATGGAAATATAGGTCAGTTTGATGCTAAATGTCCACATAAAAGGAAAGATGACTCTGATTCAGATGAGAAAAAATCAAAAGGATAAATCCTATTATCCCAAGAAAAATAAAATCTTCTTTAATAATAAAAAGTGGTTGTATACAAAAGAAGATAGTGACTCATTTGATGACAAAAGTAGTTTAAGTGATGAGCATGATAGTGTTTTCATGGCCAAACAAAATGAAGTTCTATTTATGACTTAAGAATCAACTTTTTTATGCCAAGAAGAAGAGGACTTAGATGATGAAGAAGAAGTAAATCTAGAATGCAAACTCATCTGTGCTTTAAAATAAATTGACAAGCTTAAAAAAGAAAATTCTAAACAAAATAAGCTTAGTAAAAAGTAATTTGAGAAATTGAATAAAAGAAATGAGGAATCAGATCAAATGATAGTGAGTTTGAAGACCCAAGTTGAGGAGGAAAAGAGGATAAAGGATGTGGTTAAAACTAATTTACAAGCAAAATCCTTAGAATGCTTGAAGATGGAGGAAGAAATCATGGATCCAAGAGAAAATCTCAAAAAGGCCAAAGAACAAATTGATAAAGGCCTGAAATAAAAGGAGGATCTATAATATTGGATGAGATGGTCATCTCACAAAATCCCCTCAAAGGATAATTAGGTCTTGGGTATGAGAAAGGAAAGAGTCCAATGTTAAGTACAACTAGGAATCTATATGAGAACTTCAAGGCAGTAGCAAAATCAAGAATCAAAAAAGAAGAAAATCACATTCTTGAAGAGAAGGAAAGTAATAACTATGTTCCTACAAAGACCAAGGTTGATGCTACAAAAAACATTATAACAACAAGGAATGTGAAGAAGATAAATTTTAGGAGGCTTCCTTTATATCCCCAAAGGAGAATGATAACCAAGTATTCTTCATCATTTTATAGTTATTGTTATATCTATAATCAATGTGGCCATAAATCAATTGATTGTAAGATTGTACCTAAGAGAAGGATAAGTTTCTTAAGTAAGAATTCATTTTCCCCACTACTAGATCTAAATGTTTTATGCTACAACTTTAATAATTTTGGGCATTTAAGAAAGCATTATCAAACAAATCTTGTTAAGTCAAAGTGTAATAATGTAAAAAGGGTTGAGACTCCTAAAGTGAACAAAGGCTCACAAATCAATGACACAAAAAAGAAAAGTACAGTCAAGAAACTTAAGAAGATATGGAAAAAGCAAAATTAGTCTATGATCACCCAAACAACACTGTATGCTAAAGAGAAAAATTTATGGGTCATAGATAGTTTTTATTCAAAGCATATGATTGGTGACAAGAGTAAGTTTACCAAATTAACCCAATGCAAGGAAGGGACTTTTAGCTTGGGATATAATATTGTAGTCAAAATCAGAGACAAAAGAACCTTGCACATTGATGGCAAGCTCCCTACTCATGATGTTCTTTATATTAAAGGACTAAAACATATTTTGTTGAGTGCTAGTTAGATGTGTGACAATGGATATAAATTCATATTTAATGTTGAAGGTTGTGAATTAATAAGGGCTAGAAAAATTGTTGCATAAGGAAAAAGGACTCAGAGTAACATATATAATCTGATTAAGGTAAATGATACAAATTATCTAATAAGAAAGATTGAGGAGATCTAGTTATGGCACAGAAGGATGGGTCATGTTAACTTTGATAATTTAGTCAAAGTAATTTCTAATAATTGTGTAAGACACATGTCTAAGATAATCAACCCTACAGACACAATGTGTAGAGAATGTCAGCATAGTAAGTAGAGTAGGATCTCATTCCAAACCAAAGAGTATGCAACTACAAAAGCTCTATAGATAGTTCATATTGATCTTTGTGGTCCAACCAAGACAAGAGGTTATAAAGGAGTGTATTATTTCATGTTGTTCATAGATGAATACACTAGAATGACATGGGTAACCTTCTTAAAGGAAAAGTCTCAAGCTTTTGAAAGATTCAAGATCTTTATAGACATGGTTGAAAATGAAATTGGTAGAAATATCAAGTGCCTCAGATCTGACAAAGGTGGTGAATTCACTTCAAATGAACTCATAGACTACTACGAAAAGTATAGAATTAAAAGACATTACTCTATTGAAATAACTTCACAGCAAAATGGAGTTATTGAAAGGAAGAACAAGACTATCAAGGAGATGGTTAGAATAATGTTGAAAGAAACCAACTTTTTAGATGGTTATTGAAGAGAAGCAATCCAAATAGTAGTATAAATCTTGACCAGAGTCTAATTGAGAGTAAACAGTGACAAGAATCCATATGAAATATGGTATGGAAAGATTGCTTTAGTCAAGTATTTTAGAGTGTTTGGAAGCAAATGATGTATTCAAAGGAAGGAAAAAAATCTATGAATTTTTGAGTCAAGATGTCATGAGGAAATATTCCTTGGTTATTCCACTCATAACAAAGCCTCTGTTTGCTACAACAAAAGACTATATAAGTTGAAGATATCCTCAAAGAAGAAACTAAACTTATAAAGGAGATCACAATTGAGGAATTAAAAGAAGAAGCTGAGGATGAAATATTAGATAATGAAGAAGAGGTAAAGAGGATTGAAAAGGCACCCTCAAGGTTTGTTCAAAAAGATCATCCTAAGGAGCAAATCATTGGCAACATGAATGGAGTCCAAATGAGGATAAGAAAAGAAATGAGTAAAGAAAAAGTATTTTTTTCTTTACTATCTAAAATTGAACCCAAAAGTTATGTTAAGGCCAACAAAGATGATAATTGGCAAAAGGCCATGGATGAGGAATAAGTCAAATAGAAAAGAACAAAACCTAGCATCTAGTTCCAAGACCCATGGACAAGAATGCCATAGGCAAAAAATGGGTCTTTAAAAATAAGTTGAATGAAGATGGAGCTATTGTGAAGAAACAAAGATAGACTTGTTTGCGAAGGATATTCACAGGTAGAAGGAATAGACTTTGCAGAGACATTTGCTCCAGTGGTAAGATTGGAAGCCATCAGAATGTTTTTAGCATTCTCAATATTTAATAAGTTTAAATTATATAAAATTGATGTTAAGTTAGCTTTCCTAAATGGAACCTTACAAGAATAAGTCTATATTTAACAACCTAAAGTTTTTTAGATGATAGATGAAGGAGAATGTGTGTGCAAACTAAAGAAAGCACTATATGGTCTAAAATAGGCACCTAGAGCATGGTATTCAAGGCTAGATCAATATTTTTAACAATAAAGATTTATCAAAGGATCTTCAAATAGTAACTTGTATGTTAATTTTGAAAATGGACATATGTTGATCATAGTTGTCTATGTTGATGACATCATTTTTGGTGGTGACAACAATAATATGTGAAAATAATTTGTATATTAAATGCAAAAGGAGTTTGGAATGCCCATGCTAGGATAACTTTCATTTTTTTATTAGTCTACAGGTTACACAATCCAAAGAATGGATATTCATATCCTAGACCAAGTATGCGAAGGAGATGCTCAATAAATTTGGTATGGAGGACAAAAGACCAGTTAGTACTCCCACAATAACTAGATACAAGTTGAGAGAAGAAGATGAGTCCCCTGATGTGAATATTACTATGTATATATCAATGATAGGTAGCTTGTTATACTTAATTACATCAAGATCAGACATCATGCAAGTTCTATGCATGGTTGCAAGATTTCAAATAGCTCCCAAGGAATCACATGTCAATATTGTGAAAATAATCTTCAGATACATCAAAAGCATAATTGGCTATGGTCTATGGTACCCTAAAAGTGAAGATCTCACTTTGATTGCATATGTAGATGTTGATTGGGTAGGAAGTGTGGATGATAGAAGAAGCACTAGTGGTGGTGCATTATTCCTTATAAATAGACTTGTGTTATGGCTGAGCAAAAACCAAGAGTTAATTACACTTTCTACAATAAAATTAGATTATATAACAAAAAGAACATGTTGCACCCAAGTCTTTTGGATGAAGTAAACTCTCAGAGACATCAAGGTAGAATACCAAGAACCTATTTCTATCTTTTTTGATAACTCAAGTGCCAAAAACATATCTAAGAATCCAGTGATGCATTCCAAAACCAAGCATATATCCATTAAATATCTTTTTCTGAAAGAAAAGGTTAGAGATAAAGAGGTCAAAATTGAGTATGTGCCAAAAGAGGACCAAATTTTAGATATATTTACCAATCCTCTTCCCAAGGGGAAATTTTAGTATCTAAGAGAGAGGTTGGGAGTGGTGGTTCCCACATCACATCACTAGCTTTTAGTGATAGGGCATGAATCTAGGGGGAGTATTGAAGGAACATTATTAACTCCTAGATTAAGAGAAAAGGCAGTCTGGTGAGAAAACTACACTCCCTTTGTTATTTTATGACAAAGGAGGTGACAAAGGTGTGTTGGCTCTAGATCATTATGCCTATCTATACAAAGATATGTACATTATTGATTGGTCTTTTATACCAATGCTATATAAATGATCATTTGTAGAATATTGGAGCCAAAGGGGATAGTTTTGAATGTGTCTACATAGAGTTTAGGCAAATGTGCCATTGACTAAGGGGGATTTACTCAAAAGGTGTTGTATACCATTAGGTATAAGGATTAGAACAACTAAGATGTCAGAAAAAGAGTAGATTGTTGACATATTATGGCAGAGACTCTATGTCATTAATGTCAAAGGGGGAGAAAGCAGAATGGATACATAGAAGTAAAGTCATTCTAATGAGGTGATTTCCATCAATGACAAAAGGGGATATTATTGGACAAAATCATTGATGTATGAAGGATTGTCATTGATGTCAAATGCTATTACGTATTAATAACTAAGGTGTTGAGTTGAAAAAATGTGTCATATTGCAGAGCCCCATGTAGTTGTGTGTGTAATTTGAATGACTATCATTTGTAAGTATGTCTTTACTGTCTAAGTTCTAAGTCTTAAATATACATAGAGAAAATGTTATAAATGCATAAGGTTGTGTGATTAAATGCTTCCATACTTAGTAAATTTTTTACCTTTATATTTTTCCATGGAATTCTTTTGGAGAAAGTGACTTAGTCAATTCCTTTGGGAAAACGCTTTAGACTTTATCAAACAAATTATCTACAACAAGGTTTCCAAAGGAAATGAGGGCCATTTGGAACTATTTTAGAGAAAGTGGTTTGGTGATTTCTTTTGGGAAAATTGGCTAAGTATTTGTTTGAAAAATCCAAAGAGTAAGTAGACCATCAAAAGTTTTGAAGGGATCCTTGCAAAAATCTTGAAGGGTAATTTTCAAAAAGTTTGAAGGGCAAGTGATCCATTCAAAAGTTCCAAGGAGATCATTGGAAAAATACCAAATGGTAAGTGGATTGTTAAAATCTTTTGAATGGATCTTTTCAAAAATATGAAGGGTACTTTGCAAAAGTTCTGAAGGGCATGTAACACAAACAAAGTTTTTGAAAGGACATTTTGAGAAGCCCCAAAAGGTACATAGCAAGATGCCAAAAGAAAAAGACACTTGGTATTTTGTTGGGGAAATTATCCCAAACCCCCTTAGATGAAAAGGACCCAATTTTTTTTTTGAAGGATGATTTATCTAAGTCAAGTGGACATTTACAAAATATTGAAGAATATGTTGTATAATTTTTAAAGGACACTTTTGAAAGAAGGGCATTGATGAATTATTTCAAAGAATTTATCTAAGGCAAGTAGACATTTACAAAATCTTGAAGGGTTTGTTTCATAATTTTTAAAGGACACTTTCAATAGAAGGGCATAGATGAATTCTTTTAGAGAATTTATCTAGGGTAAGTGGACAATTAAAAGATTCTTAAAGGATAAATTTAGATGGAATGATCTCTTACAAAGTTTCTGAAGGATAATTTGGATGAATAATAGGTCACTTAAAACATTGTCAAAGGATAAGTGTGGAGTCTTGTAGGGAATTTTTAAAATGTTGAAGGGTTAAGGTGTGTTAAAGATCAAGCAAGTCTGAAGAGATCAAAGGAACAAAATAAAAACATGAATGCTAAATAAAATAAGATGAAGTCAACATGTTGAAGTTTAATGACCAAGCCAATATAAAGATCATACATCTTCAAGAGATTGAATGGAACATGGAGCCTGGATGGAAAGATCAATAGACTCGCCTAAAATTTCGAATGAAAAATAAATGAAGAATTGTTGAAGTGAGTTACTTACAAGAATCTGGTGAGATGGTTGAAGGATATAAATAGAAATGGTTGAACTAAAATGATTATTCTATTTTTGTGAGTGTGGTAATTGATGTGACAAGAGTAAAATTAAAAGATTCTCAAAGAATGGAAATCAAATAATCATTTTATTGGAATGAGAATAGACAAGCAATGAATGTAAAATGTATAAATAAGAGACTCGTCTAAGTTTTTTTTGATGCAAAATTCTAAAGTGATGAAGAGTAGGGAAGAAAAATATTCATTTCCATTTTTGGAATGAGAGGAGTCAAGAGGAGTCAATTTGTAGAGTTAGAAATATGAGACTCATCTGAGCATAGAAGATTAATGGTCAAATTGGAGAATACCAGAGTGTTAAATAGATAAATTTATAAATAGAGAAAGGGTGCAAGAAGAGTTAAGATCACATAAGAGTGTGTTGAATGAGAAATGAGTAGTTATAGATTAGACACACATAAAAGAATAGAGACTTGGATTCTTTTATGAATCATTTTCATTATTTTAAAGTATAAATGTCTAATTGGTAGGTGTCGTCAAATTAAGCTGGGTTGGTACTCAGTATAGGGAGTGGGTGCTTCCTTAGAGTTGGTGATCTTAAAGTAGGGCATTTGTGTCTCCTTGGGATGGGTGTCCTTAAATGTAACTAATGCTGTTTAGTTAGTAAGACAAACTTTGTGAGGATGGATTTGAATAGTAGCTTATAACAACATTCTCACCATTGTTTTTCCCTTTGGGTTTCCACATATAAATATGGTGTTGTGTGTTATGGTTTTGTGCATGTATCTTCTTTCATTTATTTGTTTAAGATTTCATATGTTTAAAATTCATCTTGCAAGTTGTAAGAAATTCAATTTTGATATCTACTGATTCACCCCCCTCTCAGTAGGTAGGTGTGTTCAACATAAATAAAAGCCATAAAATAACTACTTAAACATTATCAATGAGGACTCAAACCCAAGAGTGTAGTGACCATTGTAGTGGAATGAAAATAATAAATGGAAAATAATTATTTAATGAATTTGAAGAAGAATATGAAATAAATAATGATATTTAAATATATATTAACATGATCACATAATATAGAAAATAAAAAATAATAATAGAAGAAAAAAATATAAAGATGGCTCAATATGACCTATTTCGATGATGAGAAGATTTAGGATTTGAATTGAATGATGAAACTAATTAAGAAATAATATATGGTGACTAAATTATCACAATTTTATAAATATTAGAATAAGTAACACAAAGAGTATAGGGTATAAATAATTAATAAAAAATAGAATAAAACTAAAAATAATATATTTAGAATGAGCAGTAAGTGGAAGAAAAATGACATTCTACTCAATATAAAAGTAGATGGCCATGAGGGAAGAAATAAATTATTGGATCTTGTTGAAAACATAAATGTTTTACATACAACACATGGGAGATACTTGGTAAATGATAGCTACATGCCAAAAATTATGATATTACAATGGTTGCTGGCATGCCATGCTCACCAATTGCAACTTGAAGAGATGTATAAGTTAATTTAATGGGAATAAAAATAGACTTTGAAGTGATTGATATGTATTATACTAGATACCTAACCTTGTTAAAATTATAATGGTTTATTGACTATAATGGTTCATTAAAATATGAATAATAAGAAATTACATTTGAAGGAAAGGGTTGGTTAGTCCACTTTCCACTAGAAAAAGGGATGGGAGCTACATGGTTAGAAGATTTATGGATGGATGATGAGGAGAGTGATTTGATGATATGTCTAGTGTATACACATTAAATAAAATTACATGAACATATGATGACCATGAGATAAATGATGGGGGGAATATTAATAGAAGAATATAAAGTAAAAATAGCCTTATAGGATGCAATTGAAGCATAGATGTATGGTGTGTCTAAAAAATAGTCAGGAAGGTATGTTATACAATGAAAATACATTATAGAGGGAAAAAACTATCTCATCACAAAATCCATTACCATAGAGATGAAGGGATTATAACATAGAATGTGTTTCCCATAATATATTACCAAAATTAAGATAGATATGTATCTTATTTGACTTAGTAAATCCAATATCAAATATCAATAATCAACTACCATCCATTATAATACATGTTTATATCATGGGCATGATCGAATTAGACCCATTAAACTTAACCAAACACCAAAGGAGAGGGTTACAAATCATATAATAAAATGACACTATGTAATAACCCTAACTAGGTATAAGTACATAAAATAAAACTAATCTAGTACTTACCAAAGACTATGACACAAAGGGAATGGTTAAACATAAATAAAAAAATCATGGTATCATAATAGGAAAATAGGAACCTAGACCACCTATAATGAAAGATAGAAATAAAACAAAACCCTATATCTATTCTAAGTTTAATCATAGTGGTAATCTAAGAAAATATATTTACATTCATAACACATATTATTTATACAATACCTATCTATCAAATGGAATAACAAGAGTTAGGTATACTTTCCCTTGGAAAACCTATCGAGTCTCAATCTCTCCCTTGATCAATGGTGATTTATAAGAGGTCATTATGGATTTTCAAGTATCACACTATAGAATTTATCTCTAGGCTAAAATACTCATACTTTTCATCTAAAAGTTCCCACAAGACAAGTAATCTTATCTGTAAGAAAAAACCTAAGAAATGGCTCCTGAAATGCATATTTAGCAAAATTATGGACTCTAATGATGCAAAATTAAATGTTCATCTCTTTTGGATTGATATGATCCCTATATTTATAGAAATGGATAGGTTTTAACCCTTATAATATTTTAATTAATAAGATCAGCCAACATGACCTCATTTTAAAAATGTATCATCTAGTTTTGAACTAGGTCAACCTAACTAACCTAGTTACATAATATGAAATTACATTCTAAAAAGATTAGCTAAGCTGACTACATAGTATTTTATTTACCTAACTAACATATTATAATGATGAGGTCATCCAATCTAACTCTATATCATCTAGCTGGCTTTGTCAAGTCAAGTGGTTAATTATGTATTGCCATATTGAATTAGTAGGATAAATGGGTGAAAAAGATTGACCTAGACAACTTATTAAGAAAAGTAGCTAACTTAGTTAAGGGATATTTTAAAGTAAGATTACTTAGGGGATTAAGGCATGAAAGGTGTTGAGACATTTTGTGTGTGTGTAATAACTTAAAGTATAAAAAACTATATTTTCATGTCTAAATGTCAACACATACTTAGTTATAATTTAAGTTATAACTCTCTCTCTCTCTCTCTCTCTCTCTCTCTCTCTCTCTCTCTCTCTCTCTCTCTCTCTCTCTCTCTCTCTCTCTCTCTCTCTCTCTCTCTCTCTCTCTCTCTCTCTCTCTTTTATGATGTTTAAGAGTGGTTTCAGACCTCTAGGAGATATAATGAAGATTTTAGGTTTTAGAGGGTCCTATTGGATTTCAAACTTAACCATATTTTAAGTTTTCAATATTTTAGACTTATCCATATTTTAGGGTTTTAGGATTTAAGGGAGGTATCATAGGAGGTAAATGGATAAAAGTTGTATTAATAGTTGGAATGACAGAAAGCCACAACAATCTTACAAAGCACTAGTTTTCCCACCTCTTTTTTGATGCACCCTTTAAGGCATGTACTTAGAGAGATTGAAACTCAATAGGTTCTTGTAAGAGAGAAAGTTTTAGTAAATGATCTAGTTTAAAATTACTATGTGTATACAAATGTATGGTGAGTCCAAAATAATAGTTGATAAGTATGTTATATGAGTAAAATATAGTGAAAAGTTAAAAACACTATCACATTACAAAATAAATTACTATAGAGATGAAGGGATTGTCACATAGAATGAGATTCCCATAATAGATTACCAAAATTTACCATAATTGGGATTATCAAATATTACATATAGAAAATAATAATGGTATCACCCTATGAGTAAATATCATTGAAGGCCAATGATGGAACATTAACTACCACTACCACAAGCTGGTGGAATACTCATAAATCTACCATATAAAGTTGAAACACCTTTGGAGTATTACTTAATACTAGGTTTATTAAATAATAATGACATTTCTTATAAATATGTAACTATATGGGAACAATAAATCCAAGGATGTATATTGAATAATTTTAAAAGGTATGGATTACAAGAGGAAAAATAATAGCTACTTGTGGGCACAATTTTTTTATTGGAAGCTAAATGTATTTCAAAATAAATGGTATATGCATCAAGATATGCTAAAAGGAATGGGTAGATGGGAGGAGATATAAATGGTATTTTTTTAAAACTTCAATTTTTATGACCTAGATACTAGGATTTGTTGAGCATCGTGGAAGATAAAAATCTTTATTAATCACATAATAATCTATTACAAAAAAAAAAACTTTATCAAAATAAAAATAGAAGAAACAATATTAAGGCATATGGATGATTAGGATAAAATTGGAGAAACAATCAGAGTACCAAAGAATGTAGAGAGACATAACAAAAAAACTCATATGAGAATATGGTACATTGTTTAAAAATCATAAAATAAGAGGAAGATAATGAGCAAAAAATAGAAAACATGAAAATTTAAGTTGAGTATGGAGAGAGGAAACTCTTTGATACTATATAACGCAAAATTAAATACTAGCAACCCCTTAAAATAGATAAGAAAATATAGCTATATAAGGTAATCCCAAATTGGAAAAAGTAGGAAACTACTAGGTAGAGAAAGAAGTAGAAAAGATATTAGAGTTACTAAAGGAATTTGAGGATCTATTCCCAAGAACATTTACAGATATAAGAGGATTGAAATAATAATTTGGGAATATGAAGATTCAAATAAAATATTATATTAAACCATTAAGAAAATGAACATATATGATAGATCCAAATGTCAAGGAAAAAGTAAAATCTAAGTTGGATGAGATGTTGACTTGAGAAATAATAACCCCAATATAATATATGAAATGGATAAGTTTAATGGTGATTAAAAATAAGAAAATTATTTAAATATATGTTTTTACTAACTATATAGAGTTAAATAAGTCCCTTTCTAACATAATTTATCAAAGAAATATTAGAAATTAAAATGGGAAGAGATATATATTCCTTCAACAATAGGTTCTATGGATATCATCAAGTATGGATAACACATAAAGATAGGATGAAGACTAAATTTACCATGTAAAGGGATATTTTATATACATAGTTATTCCCTTTAGATTTAAAAATGCATCAATTATGTTTAAATGAATAATGGTGAATACATTCTTATAATTCATACATGAGTGTTTATAGGTTTATCTTGATGATTGAATGGTGTATATATTAATAAAATACCATGTATATCATTTTGGATAATGTTACAAACATGTTAACAATTTAACATTTCTCTTAATCTAAATAAGTGCCTTTTTTATAGACCGTTTAATACTCTACTCAGACATATAATATGAAAATAGGGATCGATGGTAGATCCACTTAAAATTTCAATTGTCATATACCTACAAAAATCCAAAACTAAAAAAGAGGTTAGGAAATATTAGGCTATACTAGATATCACCATTAGTTTATAACAAAATACATAGCCATAAGTTTATAAATAGAGGATTTATTGAAGAAGAGGCATAACCAACCATTAGATTGGTTAAAATAGTGTCAGGAATATTTTGACCAATTAAAGAATAATATTTTAGATGCACTAATATTGGTATTCCATGATTGGAATATTCCATTCATGTCCATGTTGATGAAACTTGGATAACAATAGTAGTTTTGGCACAACCCCATGGAAACATAGACCATCTAATTTAATTTGCTATCAAGAAATTGGAAAAAGTGGAAATAAATTATTCTACCATAGAAGGGAAGGCACTAGATATGGTATATTTGGTGAATAATTTTATACAATACTTATTTTATACCCCATTTATATTATTTATAGACCAATAACCATTTAAATATTAGATAAATAGACTAGTGATACAATGAAGAATTTATCGGTAGCTAATGTTTTTCAAGGGATTTATTTTAAGATTGTAATAAAACTTAGGAAGGAAAATACTAAACTTAATTAAATATTTATAATTAATACAAGAGAAAACATGAGACCAAATGAAGAGTAGTTTCTCAGGGCTCACCTCTTCCACATAGAAGCAATTCCCAAAGACATGGAAAGCATTGCACAATTCTTATGTAGTGTAAAGTTTTCATAAGATTATAGTACATTATAAAGAAAGAGATTGATGATCATATAATTTACATTTATGATAATTTAATTATAATTATATAATAAAGTTAGAGATGAAGTATTTTATAGATTAGCTTTACTTCATGAGCATAATAGTGTACTAAGATAAGACCATAATGGATTTATAGGAGTGCACAACATAAGTGAGAATATGATGAAGAAAATACTATTAGCAATACTAGTATGAACAACACTCTTATGATATGCACATAAATATGAAATAAATTATGGCATATGCCAAAGAGTGGGAAAACCAAATGATAGAGATGAGATTCCCCTCTAACTAGTGTTAGTGTTAGCCCCATTCAATAAATGGGCTATTGATTTATAGGTCATAATAAACCTAAGGTAAGAAAAATTAATTCTAGATTTCATATTACTAAAACAAATTATTTGACATGATGGGTAGAGGAAATTCACACAAATGATTTCACCATCAAGTCTACTACCAATATTCTATATGAAAATATAATCACATGGTTTGGATACCCATTAATAATAAGTGACCTATGTAAGCATTTTTTCAATAAAATAATTCTAAATTTGCTTAAACACCTTTCTAATCCAACACTAAAAGAGTACCCCTTACCAAGAAAATTACATTGTTTATTTGTTTAATAATGTATTAGATAGGTTTTTTACCAAATTTTGTAAAACAAATATTGGAGACTAGGATATTAAGATACCAATGGTACTCTAGGCTTACCATGCTACCTATAAAATATTAAATAAGTATTATCCATTTCAGTTGGTACATGGTTTAGAAGTAGTAGTATTTTAACCAATATTTATGGATAATAAATCACATTTATCTTGTACGCTTGGAAACCTCAAACCTTGTTTCCTTTCAATTCTAAACCTTTCTGACTTTTGAAAGTCTCCCATCGTCTCTATCTTATGCACCTTGGCTTATCTCTTATTCTGACTAGTATTATGTTGATGACCAACCTTATATATTTCTTATAATGCTTAAAATATTATTATATTATGCCTCTACAAGTATTGATTCTATAACTACTTTCCTATTCCCTAGACACTAGCATCTATGATAAACCCCTGTGTTGATGTATGTGTCCTACTATGATGCATGTGTCTAGTGCCATAAAGTCTTCCAATTTGTAAATGAAACATATCCTAATGGTCAACCTAAGTGATTTATTGTGAGTTAATTATTTGAATGGATTGATATAAATATAATATCATCCCTCATTCATTCCCCACCTAAAATTACCTATCACAAACTAAGGCAACTTATCAAAGAATTCAATCAAGCACTTGATAAAGTAAACTTCCCTATTTTATTATATTTTCATATTATTCATATGGATATCACATACATAAGTCTAAAATATTGAAGGAGCAACCCAAGTTCTATATCTTCCAAATTACAATCTAAATCATCATTGTACTTACTTTATACATATTGCATGATTCACACATAATTCAACACATAGGGGATAAATACATCAATCTAAGGCCCTCTTCATAGTATTAGATATATAATAAGCACTCATTAATATAGGTGTCATTTTAGTTATATCAACACTATGTGTTCACTAACCCATTTTTTCCTAAGGTCACTATGAAGATGAAAAACTATAGTTTTATAATTTCATGAGAAAAAGCAGTCCATAACCTAGATCTGAATGCACTAGAATGAAGGTGAACATAAAGTAAGAAGAATCTAGGTGGTTTCATCCTTTTCTACTAGGTATTATATACATTACACTTGAATCACATTTATACATTAGCATCAACATAACGATCCATGGTTAATGTTAGTGTCTAAAGCTCTAGAATCACCCAATTCAAAATCCAATGAATATTCTAAAATCATCTTCTATTTTTCATCTTGCCTATTCCATATCTAGAGCTACTTTAACATTAGAACCAATAATGTATATTACTTCTTTCTCATTTCCATACCTATTATACTTGTACTTATTATTTTTAGTATATCTTAGTTTAATGAATTTAGCATATGTTATATTTGAGTTTAACATCTAATTGTCCTACTTTAGATATATTTTATTGTCCTTATGTTCTAGGCTATCTCTACCCATTAAACCCTAGATAAATCCAATCTATATCTTTTTAAGGTTAAACACTTATTAGACCCAATTAATATGAATTAAAACATTATAATTTATAGGGTTTATAGTCAACTAGGGTTTTAGATTGTTGTACTTTTTAATTTACTACTTATATTATTTTACATGAAAATTAGGCATAGCCCTAGATTGGGAGGTGTGCCTATTAAACACATTGATCTTCCCCTCCCAGTATCTAAGATATCTAAATCCATTAAGGGACATAATCCTAGGGATCATGATGATACCAATGTTGAGACTTAAAAACATATTGATGAGGTTATCATAGAATACGATTATGATAATGACAACCATTTTTCTAATGAAACAAATAAACATGATAAAATAGACCATGAACAAGTGAAATTAGTTGCACTATTTCATGAATGTGTTGATCAAAAACCTAAAGACCTTGATTTGGTCCTCAAAATTATATTGGAAACAAAAAAATCAAAAGGTATAGTTGAAACATCCCTCCCCTTAAAGACACTAGCACTTAATACTTATAATAAGGGCATGGGTTATGTGTTTAAACCTTTGTCTCCTAAAAACCAAAACATTATTTCTATATCTACCATGTAATTACAAATTGTTTCAACTTAAATACCAATTTCAATTCCTATTATCACTCAAACTATGTTTAAATCCCCTTTAATAACTACTAAACTTGTTAATCTAAATCCCAATGGGTCCATACTTCAAACACTCAGTCAAGTTATAGAGACCTTGGCAGACAAGGTTAAAAACATTGAATAAAACAATTTAAAATATCCTCATGCTATTAATTTTCAAGATATGTTGCATAATCATCATTCACTTGAGATATCTTTTCAACCTTTACCAACTAGTTTTTGGAACCTAAGTTTCCATTTTATGATGGCAAGGGTGATCCTGAACAACATATTCAATCCTTCTATGTGGCATGCCTTGACTATGCCTCCAATTATTAAAATTTGACTAAATTATTCCCAAAAATCCTCAATGACTATTCTTTGAGGTGGTTCTATTATTTACATATCCAATCCATGAAATCATTCAAACCTTTTGTAGATTAGTTTTTATCACACTTTTTCATTAATATTTTTAAAAAGGTTTCTTATTCTCAAATTTCCAAAATCAAAGCAAGAACAAATGAGCCTATCAATGAATATGTTTTGAATTATAAATCAAAGTTGGCTAAAATAACCAATCCTATGGTAGGTAAGGAGTTGAAAGAAATATTTAAGCAAAATTTTCTTTCTCATTACATGATTCCATTTTTTTCAATAAGTTCAAATCATCTTATTTCTTATTCCATCTTGTATGGGACTATTAAATTAAGTTTATTTCATTAAATAATCTCAAGTATGTAGTAAACACATAAAATGCATCTACATGCAATGCCAAATTTAAAGTCAAATCAAGTTATAAGATAAAACCTCTTAAGCCTAAAAAGGAAACAACCACCATGGTTAATATAGTTTGATAGTAGCCTAATCAGCTTATCTTATCTAATGCACTAAGGAGACAATTTACACACTTACATGATTCTCCCACTTCATTACTCTCACATCTAGTGGAGTGTCATATTATATCTCTCCCTCATCATACAAAGGTTGATATACATAGAACTATACCTAAAGGATATGATGTAAATGCTTATTATGATTATCACTAAGGACCTAGACATTATATGAACAAGTGTTTTTCCTTAAATCATAAAATCCAAGACCTTATTGATGACCAAAAGATTACATTTGATGATTCCCCTAAATAATTAGGTTTACAACCAATTGATTAATAGAAATATAAGCTATTTAATAATCTTTTGAAAGACCATTCTAATAAGGACCCAATAGTGAAAATGGCATATAACATCCTCCTCCATCACATTATGGTCACCCATTAGATGTGATTATTGGTATTTATATGCAGCACACACCTCCTATGGTTTAGATACCATCTATTTATTTTGATGATAGTGAGTTAAGGATGATGACTTTTATCTTCATTATTTATTTATTCAAGCATACCTTGATAAGCACCATATATGCAATATTATGATTGATAATGTTGAAAATGAGAACATTTGCACAATGAAATTAATTATGTATTTAGGTTATATTCATCATGATTTGAATCCTTCTACTAGATCATTTAGAGATTTTGATGAGACCTCTCAAAATATTCTTGAAAATAATGAGTTGCCTTTACAGGCTAGTCCTACACATATGGTTACTACCTTTTAAATTATACCTTCCATGGGAATATTTGATATGTTATTGGTAAGACCTTGGATCCATATACTTCAAGTAGTACTTTTTATAGTACATGGGTGTGTCAAATACATTCATTCCAATTGGTAATTACTTTTTATAAAATCCAATATGAGCATCCTCTTGAACAATAAAAAACCTATACCCATGCAGCTAACTATCAAACCTACTAAGGTTAATCCACCATAAAAGGGTAAGTAATAGGCATTCCCCTTTAATAGGTGGCCATTAATTGAGATAACATTACATTAGAGACATATATTATATCTCATATAATCATCATCTATTATGCATAATGTTTAGACATATAAGACACCTACACATGCTCCTATTACTATTATTCCAAAGAAACCACAGAGCACTCAATGATGGGTTCCACAAACCCATAATTATATTTCTTATACTATTTCTCGAAGACCATAGAGTCTAAATTTTCATACACAGATCATCACAAATACTATAGTGATAAATATTTAACTTATACATTCTCTTAGGTAATATTACAAAATTATTACACTAGGTTCATAGTGGTGATCTATCTATGATCACCTTTTGGATGGGATCATAGGATAGTATTTATCTTTCATATTATAAAATTTACACACACACACACATAAAAATAATCCAAAACCTTCAAAAATAAAAAAATACTTTGATCACCTATATACTTTATTGGCTCCTTGGCATCTATGTGCTAGTTCCATGTTAATGGATCTCATATCAATTACTTTTACATACACATATGTCATGATTCTATTTGAGTTTGGTATAGTCATACACATATAAATGATATATTCATATTACATATGTTGGGCCTTTCCTCTACTCATGTCATATGGACATTGAGGTAATCCACCTCTATTATCATTATGCTCATAGGTTATATGGTTTAAGGATCACTTTACATTATCATGTTTTGAGCTCATATATCTACTTACACATCCCCTTATCCATGATTATATATTTCATATGGTACTTGATATGTTATGCACTTAAATGTTTTTTCTAACACATTTGATCTATGGGCTACTATGACATGTTTATGTTGGTTTCTTATGATTTTCTTTATGCATTTATTTGAGTGTCTTACCTTAGTATTATCTTTCTTGATTTGAGAATTTAAATATGATCATTTATTTTTATCCCCCATATCTATGTGTGCTTTATTTAACATTTGAATGTGTCATTATTTATGTATGGACATTTGATAATGTCATCCTTGATTTTGTGGACATTTGACTAAGTCATGTCCATTAGATTTTATGGAATTTTAACATGCCCCTTATTTGCAGTCTTTGTGGACCATTTCCATTTGACTTGCTTTTGAGTGTTATTATGTGTGTGATTGATTTTTGTATTGAGAATATATTATTACTATCTAGACATTAGCATGCTATTTTTCATGCATCTTAGGCCTTCATGTGATCACATTATTCTATGTACTTCAATACTACATTTACCTAGAAATGTTCTTATATATGCTACATGTTTCCATTCACATATTATATAATTATCTTATCCTTTTGTGGTGAGGAGAATAATATTTTTTATTCTTCCCTCACCTCAAAAGAGGGGCATGCCATAGAGGAATATTCTTCACATTTGTCATCATTTTTAGATTAAGTGGGGGCATATCATATAGGAATGGATTTCACACATTAATAGTTTTTAGATTCAATGGGGACATGTAATATAGGCATAGATTCCACACATTCATAATTTTTATATTTAGTGGAGGCATGATTTGGAAGCATGGTCTCCATACTTATTCAACATCTCTAGATTAAGTGGGAGAATTTTTTATAATCATGTCATCCACATTGGTACTTATTTCAATTTTAATATTTATCCATATATAGTGGGGCATTTATTTGGAATTATGCTATACACACTTATACAATTTATGAATTGGCCAAGGCACATAATTATATAATTCAAATTCATAATTGTAGTATAAATATTTACATTGGTGCCATTTTGAAAACAAAATAGTTTGAGACATATCTAAGATGAATATGATATGTAATGTGCACCTAATATTGTAAAAAACAAATTTTCAAAACACTCTCAAGGATTGTCATCACCAAATAGGATGTACGTTTAATGATTATATTGAGCCAATATAATACAATAGTTGGTTCATTTTGGTATGGTTGAGGTGATTAAATCACTCAATCTTTCCATTTTTTAGGTTGGACTTGATTGTATATTTATACTTACCATTTTATAGTATGAGTTGACTTTTTTCGCTCATGTTCACTAGGTTATAGGTATGATTGGGTTACACAATTGAGTTAATTTCAAATTTTGGGTGTCAACTCACCTTCTATCTAAGGTTGGGGGCATATTCCTTCAAATATATTTTTATCTCTATCTCCTCAGATATAATAAATTTCCAAATCTATATATTTGTCTCAATATCAGTTTCATAACCTTACAATGATACATTTTTCAAATCAACTTGATAATAGGTAAGATGATTAAAATTATATACAAGTGTACTCCTAAACATTGTTCTTTTAAATTAAATATTTTAAATACTTTTAATTAAATATTATATGCATTAATTATGTACTATAACATGATCTATATTATAATATAATCACCAACAAATCACTCAAGTTGGACTCAAGTAAAGGCAAGGTGTGTTATACACATCTAGGTAGGCATTCCTTTCCTTTAAACTAACAATTTTATAAATAAATTAAAGAATGGGAATTTAGATTATATTTATGGATTATATAGCACCTCAATATTGTACACTTGGAAAAATCAAACCTTGGTTATTCCTCTTAGTTATGGACTTTTCCCACTTGTAAAAGTCCTGAATCTACTCTATCTTATGCCCCTTGGCTTATCTCTTGGTCTGACCAGTCTTATGTTAATGACCTAGACATTATATCTTGCCTAGAATGATTAAAATATGCTTATATTATGCCTCTTCATGTTTTGAGTCTATACCTACGTTCATTTTCCTTTGACACTAGCATCTATGATAGACACCTATATAGATGAAGGTTTCCTAATTTGATGCAAGTGTATAGTACCCTAAAGTCATCTAATTTGCAAATGAAATGTATCCTAATGGTTTGAATAATTAATTTAATGTGATTTAATTATTTAAAGGGATTGATATAAATACAATAGCATCCCTCATTCATTCCCCACTTACAAAAACCTACACAAACTAAGGCAAGTTATCAAAGCATTCGATCAGGCACTCGATAAATCAAAGATTCCATATTTTCTCTTATTTTAATACCAGTCACAGGGGTAGCACATACATAGGTATAATTATTTAATGATTATCCCAAGAGATACAATTTTTAGGTTATAAGGTATGTCATTATTGTACTTTCTTTACATATTTCATGATTCACACACAATCCAACACATAGGGGAGAACTACATCAATTTGAGGCCTTATTAATATTATTAGTTATATAGTTAATGCTCACTAATAAATGGTTATTTGGGTCATATTGAAACCATGCGACCACTAACCATTTTTCCCCAAGGTCATTATAAAGATAAAGAACTAGGGTTTTGTAATTTCATGAGGAGAAATAGTCCATAACTTAGATTTAAATATACCATAGTGAAGGTGAAAACAAACCCATAAGTATCTAGGTGCTCTCATATTTTTCCAATAGGTATTATATATAGGGCACATGCATCAGTTTCATATAGTAACATCAAAATAACCATATAAGTTAGATGTTAGTGTCCACAACTCTATAAGCACCAAATCTAGAATCTAAAGATTGTTCTAAAATAATCTTCCATTTTGATTCTAGCTTATTCTAGATCTAGATTTGTATTAGCATTAGAACTAGATAAGTGCATTACTTATTTGTAATTTTCATATCTATCATAGTTGTATTTACTATATTTAACCTATCTTAGTTTAATGAATTTACAATATGTTATATTTCATTTTATCATCTAAATGGCCTACTTTAGAGATAGTTTATCATCCTTGTGACATAGGCTATCTCTACCCATTTATACCTAGATAAATCCAATATAGATAATTTTAAGGTTAAATAAGTACCATTGGAGTACATACTACCAAGTTTGAGAATTATAGTAACATTTAGAATAAATAAGAAGGATTCACTAAAGGAGAGATTAATTGAATTAGATAAATTGAATGAGAAAATATTATTTGTAACATATAGCCAAACTCAAGGAAAAATATGTCCAAAAACTTATAAGGATAGACATATTAAGGTCAAAGTGTTTCAGTTTGATGATAAAGTTTTTATATATGATAACAAATATAGAAATCTAGGCAAGTTAAAAATAATATAGATTGGGCCCTATGTATGTCACATCTCAATTTATCAATAAGGTGAATAACCTATTTGATCCATGGAATAGTATGGTTGATTAGTTTATTAATTAATATTTGATTAAGATTTATGACATATACTAGTTATGGGATAGTTATCTGTTGCTTAATTTACATGATTAGTTTTTATGAGTTAGTAGTATTTTTATATTATGTACATTATGATCATGTTTATTAATTATATGACATTATTGTATGGATATAATAATGTTTTAGGATAACCAAATTCATTATTGTGAGGTGGATGAAGGATAAATTCATTCATTAGAGTGCGAAGAAGGGAGAGAATCATCAGAGAGGGTGGTTTAGATGGAGATAATAGGGGATGATAGAGAATGAATCTAGACACCCTTAAACACACCACATAGTATATGATCTTTCACAATTAATTGTTTGAGATAGATAACATAGCATGTTTGGTGTACTTTTCCTTTAAGTGATTTTTAATATGATTTATAGTATGATCTTAGTTGATGATGATCATGTTGATTTGTTTGAGTGATTTCACTAATTTTGTGATCGTACGTAGCATATCTTATATTATGTAATTATTTGGTTGAATGAGTGAATTAATTTATGTTTTATTTACCTTAATTCCTTATTAGGTATGGATATATATTATAATGATATTATGATGGATTCTATTGTTCTTATTGATCTATAAGATTTAGGTAATAATAATTAAATATTATTATTATTATTATAATATATATATGTTTAAACCAAATGTCAAAAGTTACAAATAACATTATTTTAAAATATATTTTTATTTGATTAAATGTTTGACCAGAGGTTTGATATTTATCATGTATGTTAGATAATGAATATATTTATTTTAATAGTTAAATGATGTAAGGAAATCATTATATTTTCAAATTGTGTTTGTGGATAACATTTTAACACTAAATAATAGTCTAATTGTATTCACATGCTATATAGTCATTATTATATTTATTTGATAGTCATATTTTCATATAAATACAATGGTTATTGACTAAGATGATAGTCATTTTATAGAATAAACACTGGGGTTACATCACTTATGGTTTAGTTGGTCAATTTTGGGAAGTCAATGATTGAATTATTTAAGTCAATATCATGTAAATTTTATAAAGAATATAAAAGGATTATTTTGGAAGCCTCAAGATTATTAGGGTTTATAATCATCCATTAAATTTTATTTAACCATAATTTGGTGAAAAACATAGATTTTGGTTGGGATGCATGGTGGAGGACTATAGAGTTATGTTGAGAAACTTTTACATGCATTTTATCAGTCAAATTTTCTTGATAGGAATAAAGGAGAAATTAGAGGAAAGTAAGGTGATGAAAGGAAATAAAAGAATTTATGTAACATATAGAATATGAATATGGTAAGTTTTAGATAAAAAGAGAGATTTAAAAGGGAATTTGGAGCTAAGAAGGATTCAGTTTCATTAGCAAAATATACAAGTCAATTATGTACTTGAATTTTTTTGTGAAAATATTAGATGGATTTATGAAAAGATTTGATTTAAGAATGATTTTTTAATATTTTAGAAAGGATTTTTTTTTTTAAAATAAGGGGGCTATATTTAGGGCCCTATAGAAGGATTAGCCTCCACAAAACCCTACATCCAACCCCATAATCACAAAGGGCAAGGGGTAGGGCCATATGTGTTTGCCTTGTTTAAATTCACCACTGTGAAAGCTCTATCTATAACCCTATATCAATTCAAAAATGTTGAAGGATTCATTGAATTGTTTATTAAATATTTAATGCATTTTGAATAATTTATATACAATCAATTTTATTATGAGGGTAGACTATATATTAAATTGGTTCGACTGTGTAAAATGGAAATAGGGTTATTTTATTTATTTTAAAAAAAATTATATATACATATATATTAATATATATGTATGGATATGTATACACACCTTATAGGACCCTAATGTATTGGAGTATATATAAACATTGATGTATATATGTATATATAAATATATACATACATACATATACACACACAAACACATATGACTAGTATTAACATCTATAAAAACTATGAGTCAATTAAGGATGTTTTGGTATGAGAATGAATGGTTATTATGATTAATTATTGTATGTATTCAATTGAATAAATAAATGTATAAGTTCATAATATATATATATATAGTGATTATTTTTGAAAGGTTTTATGGATACAAATTATAAATGGAAATAATAAAAATAATGAATCAATTTTGTTTATGATGTAATATATTTGATTGTATCAAACTATTAATTAGGTATGATGTATATTATTATAATAGACTAAATTGATTTTTTGACTAGGTAAGGTTTACTAAATCATGTTCAATAATATTGAATCATTGAATGATTATATTTTTATATGAATTTGACTGTGTCGAATGTTTGACTGTTTGGTATATATTTATATGAATTCAACTATGTTCAATGTCTAATTGTTTGGGTTTTGTTTATAAGTATTTATCTATGTGAAATGTTTGTTTGATTAGGATATGCGTTTAGATATATAAACAAACTTAACATTTAGGTTAAACATACAAGTCTTGAGTCATGGTTAGGTTTTTTGACTAAGCATGAATCAAATAGATGAAAATATAAATCTTCCATGTCTTTTGATTATAAGAGAATGAGTAAATATTTTATTGGTTGCATTTGGTTTGATAACTATATATAAATGATAGCTCTATATATATATGTTTTAGCAGAATTACTGAAAGTATGATTTTGGCTAGTTATTGAAGTTTAGTTGAAATAATACATATTATATGTGTTTTGTTAGGTGATTTTGAAATTATTATAGTAAATCAAAAATAATACTCCATACCAAGATGTTTATTCATTGTGTATTATTATGTATAGTATTTAACATAATAAGGATTTATGGGTATTTGTTATGTGTGGGATGTTTGGTTGAAATTCTAAGTTTATAGAATTTAATTACTACATTATAGCTCTTTTATAATTTACAAAAGATTGGCTTTTTGTTATATTTTTGAAATATGAACAAGAAATAATCAAGGTTTAAATAAATAAAATTTTAGGAAATAACTTTTATAGTTACATAGTGATATTAAGTAACTTGTAGTTTAGATATGATTCTTACCTGAATGGAAAGATTCTATTGAGGATTGTATTTATTATTCTATAATAAATTAGAGAATCATAGATTCATTACATCTCATTTGATGGAATAAATGAATGAAAATGATATTTTCATACTTAACATATATTATATGCTAATAGGGAATATTCTATTAGAATCTAATGGTTTTTATATTTTTATATTTTAACTAAATCTCACATTCATGACTATAAATAAGTAGTGGATGGATTCCACTAGATTAATTAGTACCATAAATTTAATTTGAGGATTCATCCAATTAAGTGGTGTGTATGAAATTAATTGATCTTATAGATCATTAATTATTGAAAACCTTAGCCAAGGTAATGTTTTAATTAAACACTATCAATTCATATGTTGATATAGTTTTCATATTTGTGAGATATCATGTTAGAATAGATTTATTTATGATATACATTATGTATTTGATATCTTCAACACACAATTTTTATTTTGTCACTCTACATTCCTACACCATCATTAATCTACCCATATGTAAAGGAAGGGTCATCCCCTTATTTGGGAGATAGTGTAGGGGATCTATGATCCATGGTTGGTGTGGAAAAGTACTCAGAGGATGCTCTCCCTCTAGTTGGAGTACTACACTAGAGACTACACTATAGAATATACTTGAGATTAAAGATTGATACTTGAGTCATGGAGACTCTGCTCCATGAAGCTTTGTATCACATTTTAATATTTGAGATATTATTATTTACTAATAATTTTTTTAATATTTATACATTATATTTTAAAAATAATGGTTTTAATGTTGTATCATCCATGGCTAAATTTTTAATATTTCATTTATGATTAGATGAAATATTTATTGGTAATTTAGTATTGTTCATGATTGTCATATTTATTCATGGTGATCATTAGCTAAGTGGCTTAACTATAATTTTTTTGGTTAACTAAATTAATATAGCTAGTTAAGGATCACTAATTAGGTTTCTCGTGGTGAAACATATATTATTATTATTTGTAATTAAATTAAAAATAAGAATTACTATATTTTAGTAAAACTCAATCAGGTTATTACATTACAGTTTTAGAGTTGTGGCTCAAACTCTAGGACTTAATGTGTCCACTAACATAAACTTATTATCCTAATAAATAGGAATAATAATGGTGAATTATATACCATGAGGTGATGGTACTTTAAATATTTAACCCCTTTTTGAGCCAAATCAGTTTGTCACTAAGCAAGCTATAAAGTTGGATAAAATCCTCACGACCATGCAAGAGACTAGGGACTAAATCACATCCCTAGAATAGGAAGTGCATGGACATTAAGAGGAAAATTATTAGGAGGAAATTGAATAAAATATTGATGACTAAGAACATATTCAAGATCAGATGCATGAGGAAGTGATAGAGGATATGAGAGCTTGAGTAGCTATAGAGTTGGCACATGACATGAAGAAGGTGAATCCACCCAAGTTTGATGGAATTGTATTGGTAGATGGTGATAAAGCATGGATGATATAAATAAATATTTTGAGATTAAAAATTATTCCAAAGTCCCAAAATTAGTCTAGGGAGCTTATCAACTTTTTGGTGAAGTAGCAACTTGGTGGGAAAATAAGAAGATCAAGTTGAATCTCAACTCAACCACCACCACTTGGGAATAGTTTATGACACTATTTAAGTCATCATGGCTTCCATATTTGTACTTAAATAAAAACCTTATGGGTTTTTATAATCTTAAGCAAGGGTATTTATCAATGAATGAATACTGGGAGAAATTCACTAAGCTCTTTAAGTATGCACGTTAGTTTCAGGAGGATGAGATGTTCAAATTAGGAAATTCATTATGGGATTGAAACCCCAAATTGGATATGAAGTAGATGTGCATGTTCCATCTACCATGGATCAAGTATTCGAGAATGTGATCAAGTAAGAATAGAAAATAAAATCTCTTACCCAAGTTAGAGATAAGTTTAAAAATAAATTTGGAAGTTCTAAACCAACTTTCAAAATGAAGAACTGGAAGCAGAAGAGTGGAGACTCCAAGTGATGATTTAAGAATCAAAATGTCAATTTTAATAGTGGTTTTAGGAATAAGAAACCTAGTAATGGTTTCAAGGTAGACTAAAAAAAAGGACCTTCTAGAGGTTGATTCATTGGTGGAGGTCACCATTTTTCTTGAGAATGTCCTCAGGAAAAATTAAAGAACAAGGATTAAACTTCTCATTAAGGTATGTTTCAGCAATGGATTCATGCAACTATTGAAAATTAATAGGTTGAGTATCAATCTTCACCAATAAAACTATCAGGTATTTTGTTTGATCATCTAATTTCTATTTTGATTGACATAAGAGATGCAAAAAAATTTACTCCTAGAATGCTTAGTAAATTGTCTAGAAAGTCTAGAGTTATGGTGAATACATGGTTGGTACAATATGGGAATGAGTTTAATGTCAAAGTTCACAAGTGTTTGATTGAAGTGGAGATTAGGTTTTTAGAGTTCACTATATTAATAGATCTTTTTATAGCACCATTGGGATCATATGATGTGATCTTAGGAGTCAATTGGATTTCAAAGCATAGAGCTAAGGTTGACTATTTTCTAAAGAAAGTTGAGTGTCAAGATGATTTCAAAAATTAGACACGACTTTAGGGTGAGAGAAGGGAACTAAAGCCAAGGTAGATTTATACAATTCAATTTAAGAAAGCTCAAAAGAAGGGATGTTAGGAATTTATAATTAAGATAAATGAGATATAATAATATAAAGAACCATCTATTAAAGATTAACCTTTTTTGATAAATTTTCATGACATGTTTCCAGAAGAATTACCAATATTTACACCTTGGTGTGAGTTTGATTTCTTGATTAATATCATACCTAGAGTGAAACCATAGTTTAAGGCACCATACAAAATGATAACCATTAAATTGGTTGAGTTAAAGGCATAAATTTAGGATTTGTTATCGAAAGGAATAATTTGACCAAGTGTGTCACCATGGGGTGCACCTATTGTCTTTGTCAATAACAAGGATGGCACTCTTTGCCTTTGTATAGATTATAGGATGTTGAATAAAGTAATGATCAAGAACATATATCCATTTTCTTGCATTCATGATATCTTTCATAAAATGTGAGAGGCCAATTTTTTTCTAAGATTGATCTTAATGAAGGGTATCACTAGTTAAGGATCTGTGAAGAGGATATTCCAAAAATAGCATCCAGGACTCAATATAGGCATTATGAGTTCATAGTTTTACCATTTGAATTGATAAATTCTCTAGAAAAATTTATGAATAGTTTATTCAAAGATTACCTGGATCATTTTTTTTTATAGATAACATCCTCATTAATTATAAGGGTTAGAAAGATCACTTGCGTCATCTATAACTCATTTTGAAACATTTGCAGAAGCATAGGTTGTATAAAAAGTTGTTTAAGTGTGCATTTTTTCCAAAATAAAGTGTAGTATTTAGGACATATTATCTTAATGGAAGGTATTTTAGTGGATCCATCAAAGATAAGAGCCATAATGGAGTGATCAGCACCAAATAATGTGCATGAGGTAAGGAGTTTCATGGGGTTAGTGAGCTATTATAAGAAATTCATTATAAATTTCTCTAAGATAGCTAACGTAGAATCAGAGTTTCATTTGGTTAGATAAGTGTGAGGTAGCCTTTCAAGAATTGAAAATGAGGCTTACTTTAGTACCAATGCTAAAAGTTCCCAATCCTAGTGGTTAATTTTTAGTGATCATTGATGCATCTAGGGATGGACTTAGAGGTGTTCTTATCTAGGATGGCTCGGTGGTAGCCTATGAATCTAAGAATTTGAAACCATATGAGGTGAATTATGCCCCTCATGACCTATAACTTATGGTAAGTATGCATGCTTTATAATTTTAGAGGCATTATTTATTTGGAAAACCATTTGATCTCGAGATTGATAACTTGGGACTCAAGTACATATTCACCCAACTAAACCTAAATGCTCATCAAAGATGATGGTTTGATTTTTTGTTTAATTATGATTTTGATATTAATTATAACAAAGGAAAGGACAATAGAGTAGTTGATCTCTAAGCCATAGGAGGTACATAGTAGTCATATCTACTATTAGGAGTAATTTTAGAGATTAAGTAGTCAAATTATCCCTAGGAGATGAATTATGTGATCTGGTTAAAAAAGCATTGTCTAGGAATGCTTAGAATCCTAGATATAATTGATTCAAAATAGAAAATGATGGTATTTTGTGGTATAATGGAAGCATGTATGTTCCTAATAAAGAGAATCTAAGGAGTAAAATGCTAAATAAATAGCATAATGCCCCATATTTAGGACATCCAAAAGTAACCAAGCTCATAGTTGAGCTTAGAACACTCTATTTATAAAAAGGAATCAAGAGAGATGTAATGAATTTTGTGTCTTCTTATCTAGAATTTTAGCATGTGAAAGATGAATGTGTGAATCTAAGTGGATTGTTATGTGCACATGATACACTGAAATAGAAGTGACATACTATTAGTATGTACTTCATCTAAGTTTTATCATTATCATGAAATTGACATGACATGATCTTGGTTGTAGTTGACAAACTAAGGTATCCCACTTCATACCAGGCAAATTGATAGATGATGCACCTATGCTTGCAAAGAGGTTCATAAAATAAGTGTGTCAATTGCATGGTTTTCTAGAGAATATCATTTTAGATTCATATACAAGGATGACTTCTAGATTTTAGTTGACTCTAAATTTAGATTTGGGTACATAGTTGAACTTCAACACTACTTATCACCCACAAATTGATAGATAGACAAAGTGAGTTAACTAGGTATTAAAATATCTCATTCATATGCATTGCATGGATTAATAATAAAATTGAGAGGAAGATCTTTCATTGGTTAAGTTTTCTTATAATAACTCATACTAATCAGTGTTGAATATGGCTCTATTTCATTATATAGAAGGAGGTGTAGAACACCAATAAGTTTGGATAAGTTAGAAGATAGGGTAGTCTTTAGACCTAAGGTGATTTAAAAAATGGAAGAGCAAGTCATGATAATCAGGCAGAGGTTATTCAAGGCTAATGATAGGAAAAAAAATATGTTAATCTAAAGAGAACAACTCGGAAAATTTTTGAAGGTGATAAAGTATTTATATTTGTTACACCTCAAAAAAAAACTCGATTAAATTTAGGAAGTCAATGAAACTTTCACTGAGATATGTGGGACTCTTAGAAGTTTTGGGAATGGTCAATCATGTAGTGTATAGGCTTTTATTACCATAAGCTCTAAATCTTTTTCATAATGTTTTTCATGTGTCTTATCTTAAAAATTATGTTATTGATCCTTCACATGTGTTGGATTGGAATGTTTTCTAGGTTTTAGACCCTAGGGTGGCCATGGTAGAGCCAATTAGAATAATTAACACTTAAAAACTCCAATTACATAATAGAGAATCATCATAGTGCAAGGTCTAGTGGGACCAATATTTTGAAGATAGTTCCACTTAGGAGGACCATGATGATTTTTATAGGTTATTATTTCTACTCATTTTTTTGCTTTTCACATTTAGAAGAAATAAGAAACTAAAGATAAATGGTCAGGGGTTAGATGATACCCAGATGAATTTGCGCACCGTATCCAGATGATTGAAGGAGCTCCTCTTTCGTTGTGGAGGATGACACTTGTAGATAAAAAAGACTTAAACACAAAAAATGTTAGATAGATATATGGTGGACTGCCAAGCACATGCTTGGTCCCAAAAGCACAAAGACTTCCTTGAGGGATGATAGTCCACTAGTTGATAAAAGGAGTGTTAGATAAAAGAAATGGTGAAAAACTAAGAAAGAGAAATAGAGATAATGTTTACCTATATTTTGCAATTGATCTATCACAGTGGCTGATGTCGGTTAGTCTGTCGGTGTTGGTTGGTCAAGGTTGCTAACATTAGTTAGTCTACCAATGTCGATAGGGGAAATGGTTGATGTCGGTTAGGGTAATGGCCTTAGATAGGTTTTGGATGGGTTTATGGTTGACAAAGGGGTCTGGAAGGAGTTTGGGTCTGTGTAGGGTTACAAGACAGTAAATAGGGTTTGAGAGGGGGCAAAGGCAAAGGGTTGGTATGTAAATGGATAAGGATATGAGGAAGGCTTTTCAACATTTCCAAGAAGAAAGTCAAGTTGTCTCTCAACAATACTCAGAAATAGAAAATTGACTGATTACCAATCCATTCTAAAGATACTGAAATGAAAGGCAAAAGAATACTTAGCTCTTGCTTGATGAAGAACTAGAGGTGATTGAACACTTATTCCTATTACAGCTTATGTCAAGGTCCCTATGCAATGATTCAATCCAATCTAGAGTCAGAAGTGTAGAGTTTTTGTAGCTAGGCAAGTGGTAGTTGAAGTTTGATGCTTTATCTCAGATTTTGTCTATTGATGTCAAAATTTGAGCTGAGAGAGAGAAAGAGAGAGTCCAAGAGGAAGTCGATTCAAGATTCATGATTTAAGATTCATGATTCTAGAGTCAAAGAAGCCCATAACTCGACATTAGACATTGGTTTATGTAACTGACATCAATGATCCCACCAGCATCGGCTGATAGTTGACTGATGTCGGTGGGTGCAGAATGGGTAAAAGGAGCTATTTTTAGCCCTTTGCCCATTCTTCATCCACCAAGTGCACTTATCATTGGTGAATGGTCAAATGGTGAGGTTATTAATCATGAGTGTTGGTTAGAAGGTTAGAATGGATCTTAGATAGTTATGATGTGAAGGACTTAGTCATAGGGTGAGTCATAAGGTAGGAAATGGTCTTAGGGCGAGATGTCCAAATTGAGGTGTCATGGGTGATGTCAAGGGTGATGTCATTAATTCAAAATAAGTAATTTATTTTAAATTAATAATGTGTGTAAGTGATTAAGGGGAGTCGACACAATTTTGGTGTCTACATTTGCCCCTTTTTGTCTTGTTGGTTGTTCTTGACAAACTGCAAGACAAAAATAGGAGTAAGTTGCCCCAAGTATGGGATGAGGTCTTTTTCTTGTCTTGTTGGTTGTTTTGATGAACTGTAAGATAAAGATAAGTGTAAATTGTCCCAAGTATGATGATGAGGTATTCCCCCTCAAAGTGGGAGTCGAGGGAAGGTAACCTGATATCGAGTGTTGATTTGATAGGTAGTAGATGAGAATGGTGAAGTTGGAGTGTGAACGATGTAATAATTGAGATTGCATGTATACCACTTCACATCATAGTCTAGTCAAATTGTCACAGGCAAGGTTGAGGAGTGTTAAAATTGAAGTAATTGGTCCTTAGCATTTAGTCATAGCTGATTGAGTTAAATGATCAAAGCTATAGCTCCAATAGTCATCATGTTTCAGGTATCCCAGGGTTGGGAAGTGCTCCTGGAAAACATGAAAATGTCACAAGTAGTGGGGATAAACTTGAGCATAATTTAATACTTGTGAGGGTCATAATGTTGGGTGTGGAAAATTTGCTAACTATTTGTAAGGTAGCATACATGGAATCAAAACAACTAAGACAGAGTTGTCTCGAAAATGGTCATGGTCTAAGGAGATAGTTGCGATCTCCAAGGTCATTGGTTGAGTGGGGTTGAGATATAAGTGATCTCAAGTGGTGTGTGTTGTGGTCAGGGAGATGTATGTGATCTCCAATGTGCCCCATGAGAATTTTAGGTAACTCATTCAATGTCAGGGTTGGTTGTGTGGGCATGATTTTGGATTGGTTTAGATAGTTGGTCCATTAGGTAAATGAACCAATGAATGGAGGGCCGACATCATTAGGGAGATGATTAGGTGAATGGTCAAGCTAACCCCAAAAGACCCCATGTCAATCGAGTGCTACCTACATAGCCACTGTGTTAAGGGCCTCAGGCCAATGTAGTTCTCCCAAAAGGGAAGAAGAGAGTCGATTATGGATTGGGTTTGACTAGGTTAAGTCATGGCTAAAGGTGAAATGGTTTGTCCATCAGGTAGACAAACAAACGAATGGCCGACATCATTAGGGAGATGAATGGGAAAATGGCCAAGCTAACCCTAGAAGACTCCATGTCAATTGAGTGCTACCTACATAGCCCCTATGTTAAGGGCCTCAAGCCAATGTAGTTCTCGCCAAAAAGTGAGGAAGATGGTCAAAGTGGTTGATAGTTGTTTTGGTCAGGTTAGTGGGTCTAGCATTTCCCATATGTGTGATTGTTCATGCTTGAAATGATAAGTGTATGATGATGTTATAGCCTTTTCCATATTATGTGATGGTGTATTTTGTAACATTGGTTATATGGTTTTTCATCCCTAGCAATTTTCCATATTTGTGATGGTGTATGCTAAAAATGAAATGAAAATATTTATGCTTCAGCAAGTTTCCATATTGGTAATGGTATATGCTTGACATAAATTGTGTATGGTTAATAGTTTCCATGTATATTGTTTTCCAAAGAAACTAGTGTGAAAGGTCTATGTCATGTTAGTGGTCTGAAAATGTTTGGGTTTGGTTTAGTTGGTTTTGGTTAGATAATGGTCTAGTTATGTGTGACCAAGATGTATAAGAAGTGAAAGGCACGTTGCTCTTTCATTGATAAGGACCATAATGATTACATAGATAAGGTTTTTGGAAATAAAAGCCCCATTCATGCATTACATCATTGACCATTGGTTTATGTTAGAGAAGTACTAGAATCACTTGACGTTAAGTGAGCTCAAAATCCCTTAAGTATGTTGGGGTGATAGGTGGTGATTATGTGATATGTGAGGGTAGCATAACTCTTTTGAGTAGGGATAACTTTGCCCCTTTTATAGGTGACCCTGAAAATGACTATAGGCAAGCCCATGACATTATAGTTTGTCAGTCTTTTATTTTTATTTTTTGGTAGACTGATCAATGCAGGAAGTCCACATGGGATGTTGTGTCTTGATTTGTGGTCATGTTAAAGCTAATCGATGTGAGAAGCTTTTTAGTGGGTGTTGAGTATGTAGCAAAATTTAGTCATAGCCATCCTTTGAGGGAGTGGTCTATATTCTACTTTGTATGTTTGGATGTCTAGTTATCCTTACAAGGAGCAGTCTAGTAATTGTAGCAATGATGCAACTATCCTTTGAGGGAGCAATCTACATTGATAGTTTATGACCTTTGTATATTTGATTAGGCATCCCAATTTTTTTGTTTTTTGCCAGAATTTTTAGTCATGGACAAGCCTATAGAGGTTTTGGGGGCTCCTTTTGATTAGGACAAAGCACGAATACAACAAGGGTTAACTAATGTTTGGGGGGGGGAAAGGGTTTAAAAGGAATAGGCATGACAATGATGGGAGGTTGCTCAAGGGATGAGTTCAAGTTAAATGTAAAGTGAATGACTACATGATTAACAATAGAATGGTCAAAGATTTAAGGCATTAAAGGGCCTAGGTTCTGGTCATCCTTTAAAAGAAGATAGATGATAAGTCCCTGATCCATGCATTATGATGTAATGTCTGAGCCAATTAGGAGCAAACTTGTCCTGTTTGCTTTGTTTCATATTGGTCAGGTGTTGGTTGTCTGTAAGGACAAGATTTTTGATGTTGAAATCTTGTTCTTTTAGATTTTTGATGTCATGTTTTGGTCAATGTTGGACGTTAATTCATAAAGTATGTTATTGGCATTTGGTACAATGTTAAACATAGTTGTTGCAGTCTTGGTTAAGGGTGGGCCAATAATAGCTCAGGTGGAAGATGTAATTGGCCAGTGAGTTATCGCTAAAATGTCCCCCATGAATCTCATCATGGACTTGTTTGATGACATGAGATGTTTTAGTGGTAGTTAAACATTGGATAAGGAGGCCGTCGAGACATCATTTGTAGAGAACACCCCCTAGCATGGTGTATCAATTAGTACTCTTGATAAAATCCCATTGTGCATTGCTAGAGAGATTAGGAGGTATGATAAAATATGTCAAGTAGTCCACAAGTCATTTGTACCAAATGTCATGTGGACTAGAGAAGTTAGGAGGAATTTTCCTCAAAGATGATAGTTGTGATGTGACCAAGATAGAAATCTTGGGTTTTGGTGTTTGAGAGGGCTTGGCAAATGGATATGTCCAAGATGTAGAAGCCCGGTCTTTTCCTTTATCCTATAGGTTTTGTGACCTAGTGGCCACATCAATGGTGTTGATTTGGAATAAAGGAGGGGAAGGTGGTTGAGGGACTATAGTCTTGTGTTGGAATTCCAATTTAGGTGACGAGGTTTTGGAGGCATGTGATGGTGTCGAATGTTTGTCAAAAGAGTGGTCAGAAAAAGCCTCAATGTGAGGGGTGTCTTTTTTCAAGTGTTGGCAAATGGCAACCTTAAGGGCATAATAACGCTCAGTATCATGCCTCAGTGTATGATGATACTAGCATATTTTAGTGTCATCGAACCAAGACAGTTTTGGTCTGAGAGGTTGGTAAGGCTTGATAGGTGAGAGGACTATGCTAGATGACTGCAATAATTGACATAACATCGAAGCATAAGAGCCCTTTAATGAGTTTGCATGTTTTGTTGCAATGGGAGTTAACAACTTTTATTTAGGATTTGTTAGGGGATTTTTCCATACCATCTTTTTATTTGGTGGTGTGACCACACGCGTAGATGGCACTTTCATGGTGAGAGGTGTTGGATGTTTTAGAGGAGGTATGTTTTTGCCAGGTAAAGGTAGTAATGAAGGTGATTTGTTTTTGAGAGGTGTTGAAATAGGGAGCTCTCCTTTTAAAGTGGAAGGATGTGTACCCAAGATAAATGGTAATGGTGAAGGTAGGGGAGAAGTTCTCCGATGTGGTTTAGTAGCCTTCTTTAGTTTAGTGTGAGGACTACTATTGTGAGGGGTGAGGTTCAAGTCTACCTTCACCAGATCTTCTTTGGCTGAAGTGGGTGAGGTGGTAAGTTTCTCTCTCGATGGAGAAGGGATTGGAGATTATGGCTCTTCAATTGGATAGAGCATATGGATGGTGATGGCTTCGACATGTGGTCTAGGAGTGGGGCAAGTATGATCCCCCATTGATGATAAGAAGGATGAGGGTGAGGAAACTAGTGTTGGTGTCATCAAAACATCCTCCAATATGGGAAAGTTCAAAGTTGACTCTCCTAAATGTGAAAGGGGGGTGGATGGAAGACTAATAGGGGAAGAAGGCTCTTCTACCTGTGGTGGACAAATAGGAGAAGAAGGCTCTTCTTTTTGTGGTGGACAAATAAGAGAAGAAGGCTCTTCTACATGTGGTGGACAAATAAGAGAAGAAGGCTCTTCTACCTGTGGTGGACAAATAGGAGAAGAAGGATCTTCTACCCGTGATGGACAAATAGGAGAAGAAGGCTCTTCTACCTGTGATGGACAAATAGGAAAAGAAGGCTCTTCTACCCGTGATGGCCAAATAGGAGAAGAAGGATCTTCTACCTGTGGTGGAAAAATAAGTTGATTAACCTCTTCAGACTATGGGAGAGGTTGGTTAGAAACCATGTCGACCATGCCTATATTATGTTCTTAAAGGTCATCGACTATGGTCTGAGTGTTATTTTGGCTAGGGGAATGGTTAGGGAATGGTTATCTAAAGATGTCTATGTTTTGGTTAGGTGGCACATTTGGGTTATCCAAAATAAGATCCCCCTTGTCCAACATGTCTTGGATGATGTTTTTGAATGTTTTGAGGTTGTCTGTATCATGACCCTGGACACGATGAAAGTTACAAAAGTCATTTTCCCTATACCATGTAGGGATGGCTTTTGAGGGGTCAAATTGAGGTGGTCAAATTTGAGGGAGATTAAGGACCCCCTCATTGACTCGTTTATCCAAAACAGAAGCGTATGACTCTCCAATTGCAGTGTATTGACACTATATATACCGTCATTGGAATTGTTTTGTGATGTATTCTGATGTGGAAGGTTGAGATGGGTTGGTTGTTATTGAAGGTGATGGTCTAAGGACTAAAACATTAGCCAATCCTTTAGACTTGGTGTGAGAAGAAGAAGGTTTGGAAGAAGGGTCACTGGTTTTTGCATTATTATTTTTACCACGCAATGTGACCTTATCCTCTTGGACTGCATGGAGTTCGAGCTTTCTAGCCATGGTGAAAGCTTCATCAAATGTACAAAATTTTTGAACCCAAAAAGTGGATGAGATGTGCTTGGCACATGCTCTGGAAAAGAGCTCAATGAGCTCAGTTTGAGGTAATGAGAAGGAGAGTTGGTTAATCAAAGCTCTCCAATGGGTGACGAAGTCAGCTATTAACTCATCATCGAATTGTTTAATATAATAAAGGTCTGTAATGGAGACCTTCTTGGTAATGTTGATTGAAAAGTGGTCAAGAAATAGATGGGCAAGTTGAGTGAAAGAAAAGAGAGAATGACTAGTAATAGAACTATACCAGTCAAGGGCAGTGCTAGAAAGTGACATGGGAAATGTGCGCAATAATAATGCATCATCGTAGGCTATAAGATAACAAGCGTGTCCAAATGCTCATAGATGTTGTTGTGGGTCATCTTTACTCTAAAAATGAGTAAATTTGGGGAGTTCCCACTGGTTAGGATATGGTCAAATGGGGACTAAAGGGTGGATGGGTTTGTTGCATATTTGTTCATATGACAGAACATTACTTGAACCGGAAATGGATGTCTCAAGGTTAGATATCTTGTCCATTAGCATCTTAATTAGATCAATTGATGGATTGGTAAGATGGGCACCCCCTAGGTTTTAAGTTACCTAGAAGGTGTTAGGAGGGGTGTATGACATACTTGGTTGCATTTGTATAGGTGCAACATATTGGTAGTTCATCATAGGGACTGATGTTGAGGTCAAGGGGGCTTGTGCCATGAAGTTGGAGGGCACAAGTTGACTAGATACCACCAAAGGTGGTTGAATGATGGCATTGGTAAAAGGATAGGTAGTCACTCCCACATTTATAGGTGCAAGAGTGTGTGGAGTCGAGATAATCAAGTTCTGGTATGGTGTAGGACTTGGTTGAATTGTTTGTGGTTGAGGGGTTATGAAAACCCCAATGGAGGTAGGTCCAAAAATAGATGGGGAGGCCAAATCTTGAGTATTGGCCATGGTCAGGTTATTGGTCGAGGTAATAGCCTGAGTTATGATGGGTTGGGTAGCGAATGGTGTCGATGTCATTGCCACTTCAGCAAGAGAAGTTGGTATCCCATAAATAAGATTACCTAAAGGATCTCACGTTTGGCTTCTTACGAGATAGTGTTAGAGAGACTTGACATTGTGGTCAAGGAATCTCTCAAAATTTTGATCCCCTTTGGGAATAATTGAAGGTTGATTGGGGGTATGTTGAATAGGAGTATGTTTAGTATTTAAAGCATGCTCCATCAGGGGACTTGGTATGAAAGGTGAAGGTGGAAGTGGTTGTTGATTTGCGTGGTCAATAAGATTTTTGGCTTGACTATGTGTCTAAACCATTCAAGACAAAAAGGCTTTAGGTCCTAGAAACTATGTGTTTTAGTCTTAGAAAACCAAAATGTGTGTTTGACAGCAAAAAAGTCTAGTTTCTAGCTTGTTATTTTGGAAGAAAAGTTTGATGACAGTGACCGATGTTAGTGGAAAAACTGATGTCGGTGGATATATGTTGCTGACATCAATGGAAAAACCAATGTCGATTGATAAAAGTTGCCGACATCGATGGAAAAATTGATGTTGGTGTCTGTGTGTTTCCAAAAACTCAAAAAATTGAAAGTTTTTGGATGAAAAAGAAATTTTGAGTTATTTTTGGAGCTCAAAATAATGCATCCTTACCAGCTCAAAAAACTAGATAAAAATAGAAAAGTATATGAAGTCAAGCAACCTCTAAATGTTAAATTCCTAAGAATAAATTTTAGAGTTGTGGTGGCTTATGCCTTAGAAGAATATGTTTGGGAATTGGGCTTGTAGAACGGGTCCTAAAGAGGTAATCTAAGGCTGGTTTCGAGTTAGTTTTGGTGCTCAAAGATCTGTGTTAGGTTTCGTACATGGCCTGGTGCTAGGAGCTTACTCCCCTCACTTCACGAGCCCAGAGCTAAGTTGGGTCACTTAGCCAATATATACTTCCCTTAGAGTTTATACTCTGCCAGAGAATAGAATGGGTTCTCCCCTTGGTAGTGAAGTCCAAGTAGGATTACTAGGAAGGGTAAGGTATCTGCTAGGTGATGAAATCCTAGTTGGGCCTTATCTCAAGTATGTTTAGATATTTAGTTTGATGTGTTTGTGGTTTGGATGTGTAACATATGTGTACTATGATTTATTCATAATGCATTTTTAATTACTAGATGAGCTAAAAATGCATTCAAAAAGGAATGAAATGCAATATATTTTAACCCAAATTGAAATGTTTTGTTCAGATGCAAACAAGTGAGGAAAAGGGTGAGAGTATGAATTTCACTACTCTAATATGCAAGAAAGAGGTGACAAGAAGAAAAATAAATATGTTCTTTTTAACTTGTGTTTATGGTTTCTTTTCAAAAGAAAGAGATAGAAGAAGGATTCAAGAAGAGAATCTAATGCACCTATATGAAAAGTTTGCTTTTAGAAGAAATGAACCCAAGGAAAATTCTAGGGGTCCCACCAGGTGTTCCAGAATGTTTCTACTCATTTTTTTGCTTTTCACATTCAGAAGAAATAAGAAACTAAAGATAAATGGTCAGGGGTTAGATGATACCAGGATGAAGTTGTGCACCATATCCAGATGATTCAAGGAGCTCCTCTTTGGCTGTGGAGGATGACACCTGTAGATAAGAAAGACTTAAACACATAATATTTTAGATAGATATATGGTGGACTGCCAAACACATTCTCAATCCTAGAAGTGCAAAGACTTCCTTGAGGGATGACAGTCCACTAGTTGATAAAATGAGTGTCGGATAAAAGAAATGGTGAAAGACTAAGAAAGAGAAATAGAGATAATGTGTACCTATATTTTGCAGTCGATCTATCACAGTCACTGACATCAGTTAGTCTACCGGCGTCAGTTGGTCAAGGTTGTCGACGTTGGTTAGTCTACCGACATCAGTAGGGGAAATGGTCAATGTCAGTCAGGGCAATGGCGTTGGATGGGTTTATGGTTGACAAAGGGGTCTGGAAGGAGTCTGGGTCTGTATAGGGTTGTAAGATAGGAAATAGGGTCTGAGAGGGGGCAAAGGCAAAGGGTTGGTATGTAAATGGATAAGGATAGGAGGAAGGCTTTTCAGCCTTTCCAAGAAGAAAGTCAAGTTGTCTCTCAACAATACTTAGAAATAGCAAATTGACTGATTACCAATCCATTCTAAAGATACTAAAATGAAAGGTAGAAGAATACTTAGCTCTTGCTTGATGAAGAACCAGAGGTGATTGAATGCTTATTCCTATTACAGCTTGTGTCAAGGTCCCTGTGCAATGATCCAATCCAATCTAGAGTTGAGAGTGCAAAGTTTCTATAGCCAAGTAAGAAGTAGTTGAAGTCTAATTCTTTGTCTTAGATTTTGCCTGTTGATGTCAAAGTCTGAGTTGACAGAGAGAGAGAGAGAGTCCAAGAGGAAGTTGATTTGAGATTCATGATTCATGATTCATGATTCCAGAGTCGAAGAAGCCCATAACTCGATGTTAGACATTGGTTTATATAACCGACGTCGGTGATCTCGTCGGCATCAACTGATAGTTGACCGATGTTGGTGGGTGTAAAATGGGTAAAAGGAGCTATTTTTAGCCCTTTGCTTATTCTTCATCTGCCAAGTGCATTTGTCGTTGATGAATGGTCAAATGGCGAGGTTATTAAGCACGAGTGTTGGTTAGAAGATTGGAATGGATCTTAGATAGTTATGATGTGAAGGACTTAGTCATAGGGTGAGTCATAAGGTAGGAAATGGTCTTAGGACGAGGTATCCAAGGTGAGGTGTCATGGGTGATGTCAAGGATGATGTCATTAATTCAAAATAAGTAATTTATTTTAAATTAATAATGTGTGTAAGTGACCAAAGGGAGTCCACACAATTTTGGTGTCTACAGTTATTTTCACATTTTTTTGTTTGATTTACTACTGCATATTTTTTTAATAATGTTTTAAATTCATAAATTGTGTTTAAATTAGTGCCATTGGGATGATGACCAACTTTAGGGAGAAGGATGTCACATCCCAATTTATCACTAAGCTAAATACCCTTTTTGATCCATGTATTATTATGGTTGATTATTTGATTAACTAATATTTGATTAAGCTTTGTAACATATGTTGGTTATGGGATAGTTATGTGTTACTTAATTTACATGATTAGTTTACTATGAGTTAGTTGTACTTTTATATTTTATACATTATGATCATGCTTATTAATTATAGATAATTATTTTATGGAAGTAATGATGTTTCAAGCTAACTACCTTCATTATTTTTAGGTGGATGCAGTACAGATTCATTCCTCAGAGTCTGATGGAGGGAGATCATCATCAGAGAAGGTGTTTTATTTGGAGACATTGGGAGATGATAGAGAACAAATCCAAAAACCCTTGCACACACCACATAGTATATCATGTATTGTAATTAATTGTTTGAGGTAGCTTGTTTTATGTACTTTTACTTTAGGTGATTGTTAATATGATTTCTAGTATGATTTTGGTTGTTAATGATGATCATGTTGATTTGTTTGAGTTATTTCACTAATTTTGTGATTGTACATAGCTTATCTTGTATTATCTAATTGTTTGGTTCAATGAGTGAATTCATTTATCTTTTACTTACCTTACTACCTTAATAGGTATGGTTGTATAGTATAATGATGTGATGATGGATTCCATTGTTGTTATTGATCTATAATATTTAGGTAATAATAATTAAAGATTATTATTATAATACATATTTTTAATCCAAATGTTAAAAGATATAAATAACATAGTTTTCAAATATCTTTATATTCGATTAAATGTTTGACCAAAGGTTTGATATTCATAATATATGTTAGATAATGAATATATTGATTTTAATAGTTAAATTATGTAAGGAAATCATTTTATTTTCAAAGTGTGTTTTTGGAGAGCATTTTAACATCTAACAATAGTCTTGTAAAACTAATTGTATTTCCATGCTATATAGTCATTGTCTATTTAGTCAGTAGTTGTATGTGTATGTATTTGTAATGGTTATAGACTAATTTTATAGTCATTTCATGGAAAAAACATTTAGGTTACATGACTTATGTTTTATTTGGTTGATTTTGGGAAGTTGATGATATAATTGTTTAAGTCAATATCATGTAAAACTTATAAGGTATATAAAATGATTATTTTGGAATCCTTCAGATGATTAAGGTTTTTAATTATCTATTTACTTTGATTTAACCATCAGTTGGTGAAAAAAATGAAGTTTGACTGCACTGTATGGTGGCAAACTATAGAGTTATGTTGAGCAATTTTTGCATGCATTTTATCAATCAATTTTGACTAATGGGAATGAAGGAGAAATTAGAGGAAAGTAAGGTTATGGAAGGAAATAAAATAAAATAAAATAAGTGTTTTGAGAGATGGCATAGGTATACAATAAGTTGAAGATAGAAAAAGAAATCTAAAATGGATTTAGAGCTAAGAAGGATATGACTTCATTGGTAGAATATATAGGTTGATTTTGTACTTGAATTTCTATGTGTAAATATTAGATGAATTTGTGAAAAGAATTGATTGTATAATGATATTTTCATTTTTAAGAAATGAATTGAAAAAAAGAGGGTTGTATGTAGGGCCCTATGGAAGGCTCAGACTCCACATAACCCTACATCCAACCCCATAATCCCAAGGGGTAAGGGGTAGGGCCATAGGTTTTTGCCTTGTTTGAATTAACCACTATGAAAGCTTTGTCTATAACCCTCTATCAATTTAAAAATGTGTAAGGATTCATTAACTTGTTTATTAAGTTTTTATGACATTTTGAATAAGTTATATATTGTCAATTTTATTATGAGGGTAGACTGTATATTAAACTGGTTTGATTGTGTCAAATGGAAATGAGGTTATTTCCTTTATTCACTTATATATACATATTTATTAATAAATGCAGGGGTGTTTATATACACCTTATAAGACCCTAATGACCTAGGGTGTGTGTGGGTCTCTCTCTCTCTCTCTCTCTCTCTCTCTCTCTCTCTCTCTCTCTCTCTCTCTCTCTCTCTCTCTCTCTCTCTGTTTGTGTGTGTGTGTATATACATATATATATATATATATATATGTATATATGTATATATGTATATGTATATATGTATATATATGTATATATATATATATATGTATATATATATATATGTATATATATATATATACATATACATACATAAATAAATATACATACATACATAAATATATACATATATATATACATATATATATAACAAAGTATACATATGACTAGCATTCATGTCCATAAAAACTATGAGTCAATTAAGGATGTTTTGGTATGAGAATGACTGGTTAATATGAGGAATTATTATATGAAGTCAATTGAATAAATGAATGTATGAATTTAGAATTTTTATTTATATAAATGAAAAATGGGTTTCATATATTATGTTATAATTTGAATGTGTTAAATTGTTAATTGTATGTGACATATATTATTATAATAGACTATGTCAATTTGTTCACTGGGTAGGGTTTGCTATATCTATTTGACAGTATTGAAATATTGAATGATTATATTTTAATATGAATTTGATTTTGTCAAATGCTTGTGATGTAGGGGCATCACTACCCCCTTTGTAAACACTAGAATAATTTTATGTTTTGAGTTTTCTTAGTGGGTTATTACGGTATTTACGAGGAAATATAGTTATTATGGGTCTTAAAAATAAATATGGTTTTAGAATATGTAGTTAAGAACTTTCCCTCAATGTACTTGAGGAAGTTACAAAAATTAGTTGGGTCTTTGAGCATAAATAGTGGTTTTTGGTTTTGAAGTGAGGTAGGTCATTATATGTAGGAGAATAGATTAGGGATTGGATTTAAAGGAAAATTATTATGTAAAACCCCAAAATAAAGTGAATAAATAAATTGTGTTATTGTAAAACTAGATTACAAACCCTATTTTGTTACAACTTTATGTTCTCGGAAATTGAATGATTCTATGGAATGGAAGCATGTGCTAGAGATAGTTTAGGCAAGGTACTTAATGGAATTTTGTTTAATAATTATAGTATATTGAATTATAAATGTATGTTATTATTTAAATAATAATCAAATAGTTCTCTGGTGCATAGAAAACAAATGTGCCCTATTATGTAGTTTTGTGTTGTAAATGAACTAAGACAATGTCAATGTAAGAAAACTTAATTATATTAGGTAGAAAGTTTTAAAAAATGTGTATAGGTATTAATGATATTATTAATAACATATTATATGGATTTATGTATATTAATCAAAGTATTTATTACAATCACTTGGGCATGTTCATTGGAAAATGAATAAAATATGTCACAATATTGCATCCCCTTATTGTTAGTATTCTATGTATAGAAATATTGAATGCATTATCTTTGTGAGTAGTAAACAATGTTTAAGGGGAATATATGATTAGTATCATGTAATATAATAAGGTTATTATTAATATTTTGTTTTTTGATCACTATGTTAAAAAAGCAGAAATATATTCTATGCAAGAGAAAGTTTGATTAGAATTGGCTCTTGAAGTCTAAGTGTGCATTGGTTTGATCGAGCAAAATATTGTGAAAACATTGTTTAGAGGAGATATATTCCATAATAACTTTTTATTAAATTAAATAAAACATAAAAATCTCAGGCTTGGGAAGTGCTCCTCGAAAACATGAAAATGTCACAAGCAGTGGGGATCAACTTGAGCACGATCCAATACTTGTGAGGGTCGTAATGTCGGGTATGGACAATTTGCTAACTATTCATGAGGTAGCATACATGGAATCAAAACAACTAAGACAGAGTTGTCTCAAAAATGGTCATGATCTGAGGAGATAGTCGTGGTCTCCAAGGTCGTTGGTTGAGTGGGGTTGAGATATAAGTGATCTCAAGTGGCATGTGTTGTGGTCAGGGAGATGTATGTGATCTCTAATTTGCCCCATGAGAAGTTTAGGTAAATCATTCAGTGTCAGGGCTGGTTGTGTGGGCATGATTTTGGACTAGTTTAGATAGTTGGTCCATTAGGTAAATGAACCAATGAATGGATGGCCGATGTCACTAGGGAGATGATCGGGCGAATGGTCGAGCTAACCCTAGAAGACCCCATGTCAACTGAGTGCTGCCAACATAGCCCTTGTGTTAAGGGCCTCAGGCCAATGTAGTTATTCCAAAAGGGAAAAAGAGAGTCTATTATGGATTGGGTTTGACTAGGTTAAGTCATGGCTAAAGGTGAAATGGTTTGTCCATCAGTTAGACAAACAAACAAATGGACGACGTCATTAGGGAGATGAATGGGCAAATGGTCGAGCTATCCCCAGAAGACTCCGTGTCAACTGAGTGCTGCCTACATAGCCCCTATGTTAAGGGCCTCAAGCCAATGTAGTTCTCACCAAAAAGTGAGGAAGATGATCAAAGTGGTTGATAGTTGTTTTGGTCAGGTTAGTGGGTCTAGCATTTCCCATATGTGTGATGGTTCATGCTTGAAATGATAAGTGTATGATGATGTTATAGCCTTTTCCATATTATGTGATGGTGTATTCTGTAACATTGGTTATATGGTTTTTCATCCCTAGCAATTTTCCATATTTGTGATGGTGTATGCTAAAAATGAAACGAGAATATTTATGCTTCAGCAAGTTTCCATATTGGTAATGGTATATGCTTGACATAAATTGTGTATGGTTGATAGTTTCCATGTATATTGTTTTCCATAGAAACTAGTGTGAAAGGTCTATGTCATGTTAGTGGTCTGAAAATGTTTGGGTTTGGTTTAGTTGGTTTTGGTTAGATAATGGTGTGGTTATGTGTGACCAAGATGTATAAGAAATGAAAGGTGTGTTTCTCTTTCATTGACAAGGACCATAATGATTGCATAGATAAGGTTTTTGGAAATAAAAGCCCCGTTCATGCATTACGTTGTTGACCATTGGTTTATGTTAGAGAAGTACTAGAATCACTTGACGTTAAGTGAGCTCAAAATCCCTTGAGTATGTTGGGGTGATAGGTGGTGATTATGTGATATGTGAGGGTAGCATAACCCTTGTGAGTAGGGATAACTTTGCCCCTTTTATAGGTGACCCTAAACATGACTATAGGCAATTCCATGACTTTATAGTTTGTCAGTCTTTTATTTATTTACTTTTGGTAGACTGATCAATGCGGGAAGTCCACATGGGATGTTGTGTCTTGATTTGTGGTCATGTTAAAGATAATTAGTGTGAGAAGCTTTTTAGTGGGTGCTGAGTATGTAGCAAAATTTAGTCATAGCCATCCTTTGAGGGAGTGGTCTATATTCTACTTTGTATGTTTGGATGTCTAGTTGTCCTTCAAGGGAGCAGTCTAGTAATTGTAGCAATGATGCAGCTATCCTTTGAGGGAGCAATCTACATTGATAGTTTATGACCTTTGTATATTTGATTAGGCACCCCAATTTTTTTGTTTTTTTTCCAAAATTTTTAGTCATGGAGAAACCTATAGAGGTTTTGGGGGCTCCTTTTTATTAGGACAAAGCATGAATGCAACAAGGGTTAACTAATGTTTGGGGGGGAAAGGGTTTAAAAGGAATAGGCATGATGATGATGGGGGTTTTCTCAAGGGATGAGTTCAAGTTAAACGTCAAGTGAATGGCTACTTGATTAACAATAGAATGGTTGAAGGCATAAGGCACTAAAGGGCTCAGGTTCTGGTCAGCCTTCCAAAGAAGATGGATGATAAGTCCCCAATCCATGCATTATGATGTAATGTTTGAGCCAATAATTAGCAAACTTGTCTTGTTTTCTTTGTTCCATATTGGTCACATGTCTGTTGTCTGTAAGGACAAGATTTTGATGTTGAAATCTTGTTCTTTTAGATTTTTGATGTCATGTTTTGGTCGATGTTGGACGTGAAGGCATAAAGTATGTTGTTGGCATTTAGTACAACATCGAGCATAGTTGTTGTAGTCTTGGTTAAGGGTGGGCCAATAATAGCCCAGGTGGAAGATATTCTTGGCAAGTGAGTTACCATTGAAATGTCCCCCACGAATCTCATCATGGACTTGTTTGATGACATGAGATGTTTCAGTGGTAGTTAAACATTATATAAGGAGGCTGTCGGTACCTCATTTGTAGAGAACACCCCCTAGCATGGTGTATCAAGTAGTACTCTTGATAAAAGCCCATTGTGCATTGCTAGAGAGATTAGGAGGTATGATAAAATATGTCAAGTAGTCCACAAGTCATTTGTAACAAACGTCATGTGGACTAGAGAAGTTAGGAGGAATTTTCCTCAGAGATGATAGTTGTGATGTGCCCAAGATAGAAATCTTGGGTTTTGGTGGTTGAGAGGGCTTGGCAAATGGATATGTCCAAGGTGTAGAAGCCCGGTCTTTTCCTTTATCTTGTAGGTTTTGTGACCTAGTGGCCACATCAATGGTGTTGATTTGGAATAAAGGAGGGGAAGGTGGTTGAGGTACTATAGTCTTGTGTTGGAATTCTAATTTAGGTGACAAGGTTTTGGAGGAATGTGATGGTGTTGAATGTTTGACAAAAGAGTGGTTAAAAGAAGCCTCAATGTGAGGGGTGTCCTTTTTCAAGTGTTGGTGAATGGCAACCTTAAGGGCATAGCAACACTTAGTATCATGCCCCAGTGTGTGATGGTACTAGCATATTTTAGTGTCATCGAACCAATATGTTTTTGTCTGAGAGGTTGGTAAGGCTTGATAGGCAAGAGGATGATGTTAGATGACTGCAATAATTGACATAACATTGAAGCATAAGAGCCCTTTAATGAGTCTACGTGTTTTGTTGCAATGGGAGTTAACAAATTTTGTTTAGGAGTTGTTGGGGGAGTTTTCTATACCATCTTTTTATTTGGTGGTGTGACCACACGCGTAGATGGCACTTTCATAGTGAGAGGTGTTGGATGTTTTGGAGGAGGTATGTCTTTTCCAAGTAAAGGTAGTAATGGAGGTGATTTGTTTTTGAGAGGTGTTGAAATAGGGAGCACTCCTTTTAAAGTGGAAGGATGTGGACCCAAGATAGATGGTAATGATGAAGGTAGGGGAGAAGTTCTCTGATGTGGTTTAGTAGCCCTCTTTAGTTTAGTGCGAGGACTACTATTGTGAGGGGTGAGGTTCAAGTCTACCTTCACCGAATCTTCTTCAGCTGAAGTGGGTGAGGTGGTAAGTTCCTCTCTCGATGGAGAAGGGATTGGAGATTTTGGCTCTTCAATTGGATAGAGCGTAGGGATGGTGATGGCTTCGACATGTGGTCTAAGAGTGGGGCAAGTATGATCCCCCATTGATGATAAGAAGGATGAGGGCAAGGCAACTAGCATTGGTGTCATCAAAACATCCTCTAATATGGGAAAGTTTAAAGTTGACTCTCCTACATGTGATAGGGGGGTGGATGGAAGACTAATAGGAGAAGAAGGGTCTTCTACCCGTGGTGGACAAATAGTAGAATAAGGCTCTTCTTCTTGTGGTGGAAAAATAAGAGAAGAAGGCTCTTCTTCCTATGGTGGACAAATAAGAGAAGAAGGCTCTTCTACCTATGGTGGACAAATAGGAGAAGAAGGATCTTCTACCTGTGATAGACAAATAGGAGAAGAAGGCTCTTCTACCTGTGATGGACAAATAGGAGAAGAAGGCTCTTCTACCCATGATGGACAAATAGGAGAAGAAGGCTCTTCTACCTATGGTGGAAAAATAAGTTGATTAACCTCTTCAAACTATGGGAGAGGTTTGTTAGAAACCATGTCAACTGTGCATATATTATGCTCTTGAAGGTCATTGGCTATGGTCTAAATATTATTCTAGCTAGGGGGATGGTTAGGGAATGGTTGTCTAAAGATGTCTATGTTTTGGCTTGGCGGCACATTTCGGTTATCCACAATAAGATCCCCCTTGTCCAACATGTCTTAGATGATGTTTTTGAATGTTTTGTAGTTGTTTGTGTCATGACCCTAGACACGATGAAAGTTACAAAAGTTATTTTCCCTATACCATGTAGGGATGTCTTTTGAGGGGTCAAATTAAGGTGGTCAAATTTGAGGGAGATTGAGGACCCCCTGCTTAACTAGTTTATCCAACACAGAAGCATATGACTCTCCAATTGGAGTGTATTAACACTGTATATACCATTGTTGAAATGTATTCTGATGTGCAAGGTTGAGATGGGTTGTTTGTTGTTGAAGGTGATGGTCTAAGGACTACAACATTAGTCAATCCTTTGGACTTGGAGTGAGAAGAAGAAGGTTTGGAAGAAGAAGGGTCATTGGTTTTTGTGTTATTATTTTTACATGCAATGTGACCTTATCCTCTTCGACTGCATGGAGTTTGAGCTTTCTAGCCATGGTGAAAGCTTTGTCAAATGTGCAAAATGTTTGAACCCACAAAGTGGATGAGATGTGCTTGGCACATGCTCTTGAAAAGAGCTCAATGAGCTCAGTTTGAGGTAATGAGAAGGAGAGTTGGTTAATCAAAGCTCTCCAATGGGTGACGAAGTTAGCTATTGACTCATCATCAACTTATTTAATAGAATAAAGGTCTGTAATGGAGACCTTCTTGGTAATGTTGATTGAAAAGTGGTCAAGAAATAGTTGGGCGAGTTGAGTGAAAGAAAATAGAGAATTAATGGTAAAAAACTATACCAGTCAAGGGCGGCGCTAGAAAGTGACATGGGAAATGTGCGCAATAATAACACATCATCATAGGCTATAAGATAACAAGCGTGTCTAAACACTCGTAGATGTTGTTGTGGGTCCTCTTTACTCTAAAAATGAGTAAATTTGAGGAGTTCCCACTGGTTAGGATATGGTCAAATGGGGACTAAAGGGTGGATGGGTTCATTGCATATTTGTTCATATTGACAGAACATTGCTTGAACCAAAAATGGATGTCTCAAGGTTAGACATCTTGTCCATCAGCATCTTAATTAGATCAGTTGATACATTGGCAGGATGGGCAGCCCCTAGGTTGCAAGGTACCTAGAAGGTGTTAGGAGGGGCATATGATGTACTTGGTTGCATTTGTATAGGGGCAACATATTGGTAGTTCATCAAAGGGACTGATGTTGAGGTCAAGGGTGCTTGTGTCGTGAAGTTGGAGGGCACAAGTTGACTAGATACCACCAAAGATGGTTGAATGCTGGCATTGGTAAAAGGATAGGTAGTCACTCCTGCATTTATAGGTGCAAGAGTGTGTGGAGTTGAGACAATCAAGTTCTGGTATGGTGTAGGACTTGGTTGAATTGTTTATGGTTGAGGGTGTATGAAAACCCCAATGGAAGTAGGTCTAAAAATAGACGGGGAGGCCAAATCTTGAGCATTGGCCATTTTTAGGTTATTGGTCAAGGTAATAGCCTGAGTTATGATGGGTTGGGTAGCGAATGGTGTCGATGCCATTGCCGCTTCAGCAAGAGAAGTTGGTATCCCATAAATAGGATTACCTGAAGGATCTTGCATTTGGATTCTTGTGAGATAGTGTTGGAGAGCCTTGACATTGTGGTCAAGGAATCTCTCAAAATTTTTATCCCCTTCGAGAATAATTGAAGTTTGATTGGGGGTACGTTGAATAGGAGTATGTTCAGTATTTGAAGTATGCTCCATCAGGGGACTTGGTATGAAAGGTGAAGGTGGAAGTGGTTGTTGATTTGCATGGTCAATAAGAGTTTTGCCTTCACTATGTGTCTAAACCATTCAAGACAAAAAGGGTTTAGGTCCTAGAAACTATGTGTTTTAGTCTCAGAAAACTAGAATGTGTGTTTGACAACAAAAAAGTCTAGTTTTTAGCTTGCTATTTTGGAAGAAAAGTTTGATGATAGTGACTGATGTCAGTGGAAAAATTGATGTTGGTGGATATATGTTGCTGACATCGGTGGAAAAACTGATGTCGGTTGATAAAAGTTGCCGACATTGATGGAAAAACTAATGTCAGTGTCTGTGTGTTTCTAAAAACTTAGAAAATTGAAAGTTTTTGGACGAACAAGAAATTTTGAGTTGTTTTTGGAGCTTAGAATAATGCATCCTTACCAACTCAAAAAACTAGATAAAAATAGAAAAGTAGATGAAGGCAAGCAACCTCTAAACGTTAAATTCCTAAGAATAAATTTTAGAGTTGTGGTGGCTTATACCTTAGAAGAGTATGTTTGGGAATTGGGCTTGTAGAACAGGTCCTAAAGAGGCAATCTAAAGCTGGTTTTGGGTTAGTTTTGGTGCTTAAAGATCTATGTTAGGTTCTCTACGTGGCCTAGTGCTAGGAGCTTTCTCCCCTCACTTCACGAGCCCAGAGCCAAGTTGGGTCGCTTAGCCAATATATACTTCCCCTAGAGTTTATACTCTGCCAGAGAACAGAGTGGGTTCTCCCCTTGGTAGTGAAGTCTAAGTAAGATTACCAAGAAGGGTAAGGTATCCACTAGGTGATGAAATCCTAGTTGGGCCTTATCTCAAGTATGTTTAGATGTTTAGTTTGATGTGCTTATGGTCTGGATGTGTAACATATGTGCACTAAGATTTATTCATAATGCATTTTTAATTACTAGATGAGCTAAAAATGCATTCAAGAAGGAATGAAATGCAATATATTTTAACCCAAATTGAAATGTTTTGTTTAGAAGCAAATAAGTGAGGAAAAGGGTGAGAGTATGAATTTCACTACTCTAATATGCAAGAAAGAAGTGACAAGAAGAAAAATAAATATGTTCTTTTTAACTTGTGCTTATGGCTTCTTTTCGAAAGAAAGAGATAGAATAAGGATGCAAGAAGAGAATCTAATGCACCTATATGAAAAGTTTGATTTTAGAAGGAATGAACCCAAGGAAAATTCTAGGGGTCCCACCAAGCATGCCAGAATATTTCTACTCATTTTTTTGCTTTTCACATTCAGGAGAAATAAGAAACTAAAGATAAATGGTCAGGGGTTAGATGATACCTAGATGAAGTTGTGCACCGTATCCAGACGATTGAAGGAGATCCTCTTTGGTTGTGGAGGATGACACATATAGATAACAAAGACTTAAACATAGAAAATGTTAGATATATGGTGGACTGCCAAACACATGCTCGGTCCTAGAAGCACAAAGACTTCCTTGAGGGATGACAATCCACTAGTTGATAAAAGGAGTGTCAGATAAAAGAAATGGTGAAAGACTAAGAAAGAGAAATAGAGATAATGCGTACCTATATTCTGTAGTCGATTTGTCACAGTCACCAATGTTGGTTAGTTTGCCAGTGTCGGTTGGTCAAGGTTGCCGATGTTGGTTAGTCTACTAACGTCAGTAGGGGAAATGGTTGATGTCGGTCAGGGCAATGGTCTTGGATGGGTTTTAGACAGGTTTATGGTCGATAAAGGGGTTTGGAAGGAGTTTGGGTTTGTACAGGGTTGTAAGATAGTAAATAGGGTCTGAGAGGGGGCAAAGACAAAGGGTTGGTATGTAAATGGATAAGGATAGGAGGAAGGCTTTTCAACCTTTCCAAGAAGAAAGTCGGGTTGTCTCTCAATAGTACTCAGAAATAGCAAATTGATTGATAGCAATCCATTCTAAAGATATTGAAATGAAAGGAATAAGAATACTTAGCTCTCGCTTGATGAAGAACCAGAGGTGATTGAACACTTATTCTTGTTACGACTTGTGTCAAGGTCCCTGTGTAATGATCCAATCCAATCTGGAGTCGGGAGTGCAGAGTTTCTATAGCCAGGCAAGTGGTAGTTGAATTATGATGCTTCATCTCAGATTCTACTTGTTGATGTCAAAGTTTGAGTTGAGAGAGAGAGAGAGTCCAAGAGGAAGTCGATTCGAGATTCATGATTCAGGATTCATGATTCCAGAGTCGAAGAAGCCCATAACTCAATGTTAGATGTCAGTTTATGTAGCTGATGTCGGTGATCACATCGGCATCGGTTGACAGTTGACGGATGTTGGTGGGTGTATAATGGGTAAAAGGAGCTATTTTTATCCCTTTGTCTATTCTTCATCTGCCAAGTGCACTTGTCATTGGTGAACGGTCAAATGGAGAGGTTATTAAGCATGAGTGTTGGTTAGAAGGCTAGAATAGATCTTATATAGTTATGATATGAAGGACTTAGTCATAGGGTGAGTCATAAGGTAGGAAATGGTCTTAGGGCAAGGTGTCCAAGGTGAGGTGTCATGGGTGATGTCAAGGGTGATGTCATTAATTCAAAATAAGTAATTTATTTTAAATTAATAATGTGTGTAAGTGACCAAGGGGAGTCGACACAATTTTGGTGTCTACAGTTATTTTCACATTTTTTTGTTTGATTTACTACTGCATATTTTTTTTAATAATGTTTTAAATTCATAAATTGTGTTTAAATTAGTGTCATTGGGATGATGACCAACTTTAGGGAGAAGGATGTCACATCCCAATT